>SSHR01003024.1:0-13081 GCA_006518225.1 Fusarium neocosmosporiellum | reverse complement strand
CAATTATTCCGTGCAGTACTTTGGTCGGCAAGATCAACGTGATGTTGCTCAAGAGCAGCTGATGTAAAGGTGGAATGGCCTCTTTTCTAGCTCTCCTCCCTCAGCCGAGGGTAGAGGGACGTGAGACAAACATATCAAATCTCGGCAAGGTGGCGATACACGTTTCCCCCCTCCCCAATGAGGATTTGCGTGCCTGAACTCTAACGAAAAGCCGTTCGTCAGAGGACGACGACAGCCCAAGCCAAATACACGGCGTGGCACAGGCAATGAGGAGGGGGCGTCAACGCCCTTCGCTGACGGACTTGCAGCCCGCCGTGCCCGATTGGCATGACTTGCAGCGGGCCTATCCGGTTTCTGATAGAACGGGTGAAAATGGGCAGTGATGGACTCGGAAGGTGTTGCACTTCTGTCGTAGGTGGCAGTTGGACCAAGAGAGAATGGAGTAGATGTAGGCTTACAAGACGCTGACGTCCATGATGACATGCAGACCAACGAAGCTCAGAATCAGCTACTCTCGAGAAGAGAGCTCCGGATGTAATTCGGCCCTTTGGCAGCGCCTCTCTGTGCGTCGTGGTTCAAGCTGACCTGCAGGCACAGACAGGTGACAGGGATCAAGAACTCTGGAAGCTTTTCATCATCCTTCTTTTTCTCTCTTCGGGGCAGTGTAGGATCTTGTTTCAAAACTGTGCAAAACTTCAACATTTGTCCCGCCAAGACTCCCAGTTAATAAATCATGACGCTCGGAAGCCGGGTCCTTGCTCCAGATTCGTCTTGCCATGGTTCGTTCCGCGGCGCTTGGTCTCCGACATCCTTGCTCTCTCTACCCTATCTCGCCGTGTCGTCCGTCTTGCTACGAGATGAGATGGCACATCTAGCGGTGCGCTCGTGCTGAATCTGGAACCGTGTTCCAGGGCCAAAGAATCAATGTCTCGACACACGGTGCTACCCTGTTGTCCAGTGCCGTTTTCTTGCGTCAGGTATTATTGCAGCCGTAGCCTCGGGTAATTGACATTACTGCAAGTGTGCAGCAACGAGAGAATAGTTGCCACAATGGTTGTATGTCTTGAGGTTTCTCTTGTGACGCTCCGGCTGCAGAGTACTCCTGTCCTGTCCTGTCCTCGATCGCACGCATTGCGTTCCCGACAGCCTTACGCCGTAAGATCCTGGTCCGTACGGTATGGATCATACTAGATTTCAACCAGCCCCTAGATTCCCAATCTTATAAGTATTGGGAATTCGGACAGGATACATCTGTAAGGGCATCTCAGTAATGGTTCTCAATAGAAACCCATCTTGGGTCAATTTTCAGCTCCTCCTCGCGCCAATGTGATGATGAATGGTAACCCCTGGATATCAATCTCAAGGATCCACGGCTCCCTCCTCTGGTCAGTTTGATGAACATCAATAGTGTGAATGGGAACAAGCTCCAGCATGAGATTGCAGTAATCGACATCTCATAAAAGGGATGTCAACCGACGAAAACACCCCCAGCGAACTCGAACTCGAGGGAGTTGAGAGATCCATCCTCCATCATCCACGGCAAGGATAGATCCTGGTCATTTCACGGAGAGTCGAGAGCCGGCGGGTCCTTGGTCCCTGCTGAATCCCAAATGCCACCTGAATCATTCGGCGAAAGATGGATTCGACTTTTCGGTCCATCGCCTCCTGGCTGTCTGTCCGACAGGCCCCCTTCTTCACCTTGAGGCTTCACGTGCGTCACCAATTGCAATAATTCGAGTTTGATTATTCCCTTCCTCAAGGGTCCGGCATCGACACATCCCACGTCGCAGATGCCGCTCCCTCTCCCTAGAAAAAAGCCCAGACACGAGCTGTGGTCATGGGTAAGGCGGTCCAGCTCAGTAACTAGGCGCTTGCACTTTTGCCCTGTCACTTTATTTTTTTACCTTCTTGTATGTACGAGCGAGACATTCTGCTGGGCCATGTCAAGTCAGCGCCTCTTTGAGACACGAAGCGGCCGTGGCGTACGCACGTAAACCGCATGCAGACCAGCCCAGCCCATCCATCCCATCTGGACCCGCCCGAGTTGTCTTGCTCGTGTGTCCCACTCACGTCGGCCAAGCCCGCTTTCAACTGAGCGGCCTGATGAGATGAGCTGGGGTTCTACAGGCAACGAGAACTGGCATGCTAGAACAAACAACTCGGATCATGAACAGCCCTGATGAGCTGCAACACGGCACTCTGCGTGGCCAAGACCCGGCGGTCTGTTGAGGAACCTCGGGACCGCAAGGACCCGTCCTCCGGGACTTTGACGGATGTAGGCGGTTCGGACGTGGGATGTGTGGTGGGCGTGGGATCAAGGCGGAGGCAGGAGTCTGGAGCCGTGGTTAACGTGACCACCATTGAACCCGCCAGACCTGCCCAGATCTGGTGTCATACACATATGCGTCACTCCCCCCCCGGCAGTCTGTCAATGAGCATGTCCTCTCGGTTCCATGAAAGATGGGTATTGGTATCGTAGCGGTGTCTACCGGGCGGCTGCTGCGTACCCAGCTACCTAGCTCGGGAGCGCCCAGCGGTCTGAGAGATCCAGAGGCGATGGCACCTCGAGCGACGATGTTGTCTCGGGTGGTTTCACCGACTGAGATCCAAACACTCCATGACCGGTGAAGCTTGCCTTGCCCACCTGACCAGTTTCCTCTCTCCTCAACCGTCGCGTCGCGGCATTGGGCCTCAGCAGGCGCTACGCGGCAGCCTTGCCTTGATATCTTGCCGTCTTGGGAGCTGTGTGAACCCCAGGCCAACCACAGCGGTGATGTCAGAGACCAGCAGGTCAACTTGCTGCTTCACCAAGACTGAGAGCCCTGCATACCGCTGAAAGCTCGAGTGAGGCGGCGAGTACTCCCACGGCCCCGTTGCTATTTGGGATGGGATGTACCTCCCGCCCCATGTCGAGCCAGGGGTCTTCCGCCGACCAGGGCCCAACTGCGGGCTCATCCCTGCCCCCAGGCACCGCTCGCCTGCTGCTGCTGCTGATTCTATTCGCGGACTGGCGGAGTGCCACGAGCTCTTGGGACGTTTCCGCAAGAGGCCTGGCGCCGTCGCTGCTTTTGCGGAAGCAAATATTTGTGCAACGTCTTGGGGGTGAGCTCTGACGGTTGAGCTGCGTTTAGGCTCAAGAGGACCAAGCGAGACGTTGCGGCTTTCCAACTCTAAATTCTCAACAGTCGTAATACTCGACAATCTCGTATTTGAGTGAGAAAATCAATTGGTGCTTGGGTGTTGTGACATGTCCGGTAGGGGAAAAACATGCCGCTTTGGCAACTATACGATCGATCAGGCCAAAGCTGAGCCACGCTCTTCCACGAGCTATGCTTGAAGAAGAAGCTAGCTTGGAAATGCTCACCCAAGCAGGTCAGAAGCATTGTCATCGTGAATCATAAACATGAAGATTCGTCCACCATCATGACTATCTTGTCCCGAGGAGACCTCTCCGGCCTCGGTGGAGTTTAAGGAAAAGCCGGTGTTGCGGGGGCGGGGCATCAAATCGAGCAGAAGGAAGCCATGCATCCATTCAGCATCATGCGGCATCATTGCTAGCCGGAGGATACCGGAGACCAAAGTCGTCTGTTTCCGTCCCTGTTTTTTTTGCTCGGTTGAGAGCTCCGAAGCTTTCGTTTCTTGCTGCTCGCCTCCCCCGCATCACGGAGCGGAATCGCGGGAGCTCCCTCGACGCCTTCCGGCTAGGAGCGGTCCCTGTTGGCCGTTGCATTTGCCGGTCCGGGTCAGTTCAGCCATGTCTTGGAGAGAACGGCGGGAATTCCTTTCCTGGGGAGTCTATCATTGACCCAATCATGCTGTGATTGGATGATCTTTGAGTCCAGTCGTGTACCCAGCCAGCCTCTCGTCAGAGCTTGTTCCACCACGGCACTGTAGAGAGATAGACCATGTGAATATCTCACTACCTTACCTGATGTCGACGTGTAAATCTCCACTGCGAGGTGGGAGTTCAATATATCTGGAATGCCAAGGTCACTGCAGGCAATCTAGGTAGGGTTCGGCGACATGAGCATGAGCAGTTAATCAGGCCCGAGAACTATCCATCACCCGCATTCGGCCTGGATGTACCACAACGATCCGACCGCTGCACTGTCTGTCTTGGTGTATCGGTCTCGTCTGAAACATGTCGTTCTCCAGCGGCCTGCAGAATCTGGTATTCGTGCTATCCTTCAGCAGTTGAAACCCTGCTCCACCAGAGAATGATCGGCAACCATTACTTGGTCCAGCTATTGTCTGCAAGGTCCCGACAGCGCTCGCGCCAGTCGAGTTGGGGTAGCAGCGGATGATTGTCGATGGGGATAGATGACGTGAACGCAGACATTGAGCCTCAACAAATCGATTCGCCTCTGCTGAATGTGTGGACGTGATCATCGCCTTTGCCATACACAAGTGTTAGGTACCAGTAGCATCTCCAATGGATGCCTCATCGGTCTGCGTCACAATGCTGACTGACAACGCAGAAACGGAGCTGCTCAGCCATATGCTGCGCAGTTTATTATGCCTTGGAAACGGACCGTCCGATGTGCATCTGCACGCCACATAAACTCACTTGGACTCGAATTTTTTTATGCAACCCTGGCCGATGGATCTAGCCCTCCAAGCACAAGCAGCTCGCCAGGAAAAGCAGCCAGGCCTCAGTCAGGGCCCAAGACACAGGACAGGTACCTGGAACATGGCCCTCCCGCGCCCTCTCCAATCAGTTCCGGCCATTGGAAAACCCGCCTCGGAGGTGGTCGCATGCTGAGCCGTTCTGAGCTGACGACAGGTCACGGACGTGCCGCCGAGATGGCTGTCCCTCGAGCGAGACATGCCCTCCAAGGCGCAGAACCCTTGGTCAGCACGGCCTCGGCGACGTGGTACGAAGACGAGAGGGACCTTTGCCTGTGAGTGTGTTTGGAATTGTATTTTTATCCAATGCCTCTCTGTGAGCATCAGACAAGAGATAGAGACAACAAGACTCAATGGGGGGGAGTGTGAACTGGGGCGTCATGTCATTTCGGCCTAGATTCACCGCTGAGCGTCGCCAATCATCAGATCCTCCACGCCCTCGGTCGCCATGTGGCAGCGTCTCCGTACCTCGCATCTCCCACGTAGGAACCTCGAGTGCAGCAGCGAGATGCGCAGAAGAAATCTGGGACTCAGCTTCGCCCTGTTCGGCCGGGGGGACAGCCCAGCCCAGCAAGCGGGCAGGGATCTATAGACCCTTCTCGACGTTTTACCGCTTCCATAATCAGGCAAGCAGCCGACGGCAGAGGCAACGCGGCCAAAGTCGCCGAGGTTGGAGTTGCTTAACAATCCACCAGCTCAACTCACCACCGCAACCGCAATAACAAAACAAACAGTCAGGCCGGCCTGTAAATAGAGTCGACAGCTCCACTGTCAACAGTCAAAAGGGCAAAGAGGGTCATGGGTCCGTTGCCGGCGGATTGGAAGCGGCGGCCGGGGGTGCTGGGATATGGGGATTTGGGTACGCGCTATTGCCGTTGCAGGCATAACGAAGAAGATGAGATTGGGCGTAGCGTCTGGAAGTTCATTTCTGAAAGGGAAAACAAGGGAGACGTTATATGAGGTGGGAAAGGGGAACATTGTCGTGAGCTGTCCGCGTGTCCCTGAGGCTTCTGTTCCGCCTTGTGCTGTTTCATCCAATCCCTTGAGCTGATTTGACAAAGCCCTTTTTTCATCCATCTCAATGAGGGTTGACCGACTGCCCGGCCAGCCCTTTTCGGAAGCGGCCTGAGCATGAGCAGTTGAAAGGGCGACCAGCAAGCGGCCACGACCGACCCCGGCCGGATGACAGATCCGCCGTAGCCTCCATTCCGAGCCCTGGATGTCTCGCCATGGGCCACCCATGATGGGTCGTTCGCTCGCTAAAATGGTAGCTCAACCTGCCCGCTGGATCCAGCCCCGTCATGTCCCGTCCTGGGCTGACGACCTGACGGTCAATTGGGGTACGGGAACCGTCACGGTGACAAGGGGAGACGCGACAATCCGGCCATTGTTGTTTTCTGAGGTATTTCACCAGTTCTCGTCGTCGAAAGAGCCGTCAGCAGAGACTCCAAGATATAATGGCTCAAGCGGATGACCTTAACCCAGAGGTCCGGCGAACGGGACGGGAGGAACCCTTTGGCTTCTTCTGGGATGTGGTACTCGACTAGCCCAACGCCTTGCATGCATCCACCACTTGACCTCCGTCGCTGTGGAGCACCCTCAGGTACTTTGCACGTCTGTATCCAGGTTGAAAGCCTGAAGTGTCTGGGCGGTAGCTCGCCGTTTCTTGAGGCCGCCGCAGGGGGCTTTCAGGCGCCTCCAGGTGCTGGGAGCTGAAGGCCGATACTTGGGCTCTACCCGAAGGGGGACCTTGGCCGGTTGACTCTTCCACACGCACCACCACGACGCACGCCACCGCAGCCACGGCCCCATGGACGCTAGCGAAGCTGAGTACTTGGGTTGTACATTGAGTCAGTGAAGGGTGCTGTAGGTTTGCCTGTAAACTCGTGATCAACAGCAGGCCGAGAGCCTGAAGTTTTTCCGAGCCAGGGCACTGACAGTGCTACGCTGCCCAATCGACCCAGTAAAGCTGCGAGTAGCGTCATGTACCCCCCTCCCCAGACGAGTCCCCGTAGCGTACCGTGCGGGCGGCTTAGCGCACCCGGGGAGACTGCATCCCTTGACGCTGGTGCTGTTTAATGTCGCTGGGTTATGCTGGGTTTGTACTGTTCCAGGTTTGGAGTACCTAACTGTGCTGTGCTGTGCTTGCTGCGCGTTGTGCTAGCCTGGGCCTTGGGCGCCTCCCCGGTCGACTTCCCTGTTTGGCCGCCCCAATCGCCCATGCCCACGCCCACGTCCACGCCCACTCCCGCCCGTCACTGAAGTGGTAGGCACTGGGCACCCTTGTCTCGCTCTTTCGCCGCTGCCGCTCCCGTTCCCCCATCCATCGTCTCCGCTCTCCTCCAAACCTCCATCAACTTTCTCTCTCGCTCCTCTCTCGCTCCTCGACGAGAGTTGCAATTCCCAGAGGGTGCTGGAGCTTCTTTGCGCTTGCGGCGTGGTCCATTGTTCCCGTCAGTGACAAACGCCCGGCGCCTCTCCTTTGTCCTCCTAAATCGGACAAGGCTGTATCGGAGAAAGGCCCCCCAGCCTTTGGTTCCCGTACGCCCAACCAAGTCATCACAACAGCGGCCTCACTCTCGGCTCACCTTGTTGGATGACAATGTGACTACGCTCCTCACCTTACTTTCGAACCCACCTGCATACATTAACGAAACCTACACACTCCGACCGCGCTCTTCTCACCTCCGCCTCCAACCTTCACGGCTCGATCCCGCGTTCGCAACTCAACCGTCCGCCTCGACTGATCGACACAACATACACATCCGCGTCATTTCCCACTCCACGGCCTACCTAGGCTCGTGATATCCTCCAGCATGAACTCGCTCAAGGTTCCCGAAAGCGGGCTCCAGCTGGAGGGCTCGACTGGCAAGGATGCCACCCTGCCGTCGCAAGCCTTCGCCCTCACCCTGAGCGACTTCGTCATTGAGGACATGATAAAATCGTTCCAAAATGGCGACAGCATTCACCTCGCTCTCGGATCCAAGCCGGTAAGTATAGCAACACGATGCCTTGAACCAGTCGCTGTCTTTTTTCGGCACGCGTATATGGTGATGTGCCCTTGGCATCGTCGTCGCTAATCCTCGACTCTTGTGCTAGACTCTCGTCTACGGCTCCAACTCGCACGTTATCGCTCCTCCCCCCGACTCGAACCCATACGACCTCTACCTCACAAGACCATTTGAATCGACTCGAACCGCCGAGAAGATCCCACACCCCGGTTCCCTTTTCCAGAAGCCCAAGGGCGCCACCTCGTCAACCAAGGCTCAGGTCGAGAAGAATATCGACGCCAAGCCCAAGACCACCAAATCCAGCAAGAGCACCGCGTCCTCGGGATTGGACTCTGACATCGAGGCTCTTCAGAATGGCCTCGCGGCTCATGCTGCTTCTCGCGAGAAGTCGGTCTCACTTGGTTCTCAGTTTGGGTTGATCGTACTAACGTTTGTTGAAGGGCTCGCATGGTTGACAGCCTGCCGGCGAAGAAAGGCTCCATCAAGGTCAAGAGCAAGCTATTTGCCGGATACAGCTCAACTCCACGGTCTATCCCTCAATCCCCTGGCCAAGCTTCGATAGGCTCTCCTTCGATGACACCCTCAGCCTCACAAAAGGAGGACCGGGCCAAGGGAGACCGGGCCATGTTGGTGCACGAGCTTGCCGTGCAAGAGCGCAGCCTCGAATACCTGGCCGGAAAATGGACCGGCAAGCAAGAAGACTGCGAACCAACCCTCCGAAAGGTTGCCGATTTGCTCAGCGATACCAAGAAGTGGGCGCTGAAGAAACTAAAGTGGAGGGAACTCGATGTTTGGAATTACGATTATGATACCCAAGAGATACGACAGAAGGCGATTGACAACGCTGTCCGACAGTACGACAAACAGAGAGTTACTCTCTCTGAACCAGAGTGGGATAGGCTTCTGCCTAAGGAGGAGCGAGGAACGGGCAAGTCTCTGAGCCGAGTGCAGGCTAATTTGGGCAACACGGCAAGCACACCAGCAATCACCATTGAAATGGCGGACGGCGGCTCTACACCGCGAGGCAGTGCAGAGTCTCTGGATGGAAGCCGACCCACGGCTAGAGGAGAGGCCATGTCAAGATCCACATCGAATCCTCTCCCTGCCAAGCCCAAGAAGCCAAGTGCACAGGAGGCTCAGGTCAAGCGCCTTTTGGGCAAGTCCAAGTCCAAGGCCTCAGCCTCGGCTCCAGCTTCATCTTCCAAGGCCCCTTCCACTAAGGCATCGCCTACCAAGCCCCGAACAGCAGCGAGCAAGCCGAACGGAGGCCGTGTCCTCTCTCAGGCAATCATCTCGAACTCGGACAGCTCTGGGGATGAGACTGCATCTGTCGTCAAGGCCAAGCCGTTGCCCAAGCCTGTGTCCAAGCCTGCAGCCAAGGCAAAGGAGACAGTAGTGGTGGCCAAGCCTCGGCCTTTGGTCAGAGAGCCTTTGAAGCAGCCGACAGTGACGAAGCGAGCCCGTGAGGACGATGATTCGAGCTCCAGCTCGGGGACGCCACTTTCGAAGCGAATCAAGCCCAAGCAGCCGCTGGCTAGTCCTCGACTGAAGCACCGCCCATCTGATGCCAGCCAGAACTCGCGCGGAACGGCCACGTCGACATCGATCAAGAGCAAGAACACGTCTCCGACCAAATCGTCCCCTCTGGCGTCGTCACCGCCCACGAATGCTTCAGACCTTGAGAATGAGGCACCATCAGCACCTGTGGTGACGAAGAAGCGCAAGGCAGAGGGCTTGAGCAAGGCACCGGCGGCGAAGCGATCGGCATCCTCGAGGTTCTCGGACAAGCTTGTGCAGAAGGCACAGGCATTCAAGGTGTACTATGAAAAGTACGAGGCGCTGCACCATGAGATTTCGGCGTTGGATAACCCGCCAAGCACGAAGCTGGGCCACCTGATGGAGATGAGGGACCGGCTCCAGATTATGAAGAATGAAATTTACAGCGAATGCCGGCCGGAACGGAGCTGAATGGCGGCGACGGCGGCAGTAATGCGACAGGGAAGCCTTCCGGGGAGGCTTTGATTTACAAGGCGCATAAGGCATGACGACCAATTGCTTTTACATTTTGCGATTTGCACCAGGGAAAACCGGAACTGCATGGACAAGAGGCTCTCGGACGGGTACAGAGCACTTTTGATTTGCGTTGACTTTATTTTGATACCACCTGATGAGCCACGCGGCTAGACTAGGCAAAGGCCAGAGAATACAGAAACTGTTTAAACAAGTGTGGTCTGAACTTGATTGTGACTAGATTGTCATCGGCTGTACTGTGACGGGCGTCGCATCGGCGATGTGACGAGCGGTGTTACTATGACGTGAGTCGCATGTGATTAAGGTGCGTGATTTCCCTGGCATTTACCAAGTTGGGCGGCTGGTGTCGATCCAGTTTTTTTCTGGGCGGGCCAAGCGCGGGACGGGGATGGGGATGGATGATGGATGGGCTGATCCGGGACGGGCCCCCAACCCCAAGGCTCAAAGAAGATTAGCGAGTTACGGATCTAGGGTAGCTTTCTTGGTGGGAGGACGTGAGTTGCTCGTCAGAGCTACATGGGGATGAAAGATCTGCATGTTTGCATGAATGGCTTGTTTAAGAGTTGAAACGTCTTTATGAGTGTTCTTAGTCGTGGTGAGTCACCCGATGGTATGTTTAAAGGGGTCGCTGTACTCTATGGATGCTGCGAGAAGAGAAATGTGACGACTCTATTCCGATAGATCACTCAAAAGTCTTTGTGAGTTGGAACTTTAGGACAATGGAAGAGCGAGAAGCAACTAGCAAGGCGAGATGATACTGCCGTAGTTAAATAGACCGGAGAACCCAAGAGTAAATCGATTCTCACCCAAACGACAACCGACACGAACGATCGCGAACCACTACGCTCGCGACGCGTATCCTACGCAACTGTCTGAGCGAATCTCACGACCTTTGCGTCGCTTACGGCAACTGTCGATAGAGCTACTAGCCGTGCCGCACGGTCACTGCCGGTGGATAAACACGACCGCGAGGGACTACGAACGTATGTACGACGACGGTGGAGGAGACGACGTTGTGGTCCCCGATGTTGTCGTCTCCACTCAGCAGGGCCAGTCTCCCTCGATCGGATTCGCCCTGAGGGACCTCCTTGGCTATCTCACTAGCGCACGGAGTTTCTTCTAGAACTAGCGCAAGCAGTTCCTCTAGCAGTGCTAGAGCAAAAGGGTCGACATGTCCAACCATGGCCTCCGCCAGCGCGAGTGGACGGGATGGGTAGAGAAGCTCGGCCCCGACACGTGCCTACAGCTTCGGGACATTATCGATCAGTGCTACCGCCAACTTGCGGCCTCGTTCAGCCGGGTATACTCGCCTACCCATGAAGTTTCCGGAAACTTTGCGAATGCCATCTTCTCCCTCGACATCTCCTGCCAGAGGTTGATTTTGGTTGTGCACCAAGGTATAAATGACTTGGATGCCTGCACGAAGCTAGAGATGGACCTGCGCGTCGCCATTGGCTATGTCGACTTCAGCAAGGAGGTTAACCTTGACTATTTTTGGAGCTGAGCAGGAAGCGAAAGAATGCGAAGGAGAAGAGATGCGACATTTTTCTTATTTCCTTCTGTTGCTGGCATTTTTGATACTATTTGGATTTGGAGTTGGAATTGACTTGGAAGTTTGGGATAGACTTTTGGGAGTTCACGCACGTTGGGCACAGGGGTATACGGGCTGACCAATCGGGAATACAGTGGGGAGAGCTCTTTCCCTTCCATGTCAGCCACGTGGGTCAGACGGTGATCCCCGACTGAAGCTGAAGGGTGTGGCAGTGCCAGCGTTCTTGTGGCTGAGCTTCGGTGTAAGACAAGAAGGATCCGCAGACCGACTTCGCCGAATCGGGACTTGGCGATTTCATAGCTACTTTTTTTTTTTTTCCCCTGTCATGACTCTTATCAATAAATTTTTTTTTAGCCGGCCATTGTTAGTGTTGATGGGTCCCACGAGAGGCAATAATTGGCGATGACTGAGTGGGTTCGGTTCCGTCTTCGCGTCTTTTGCCCCGGATTTTGTGTGCTCCCCCTTGTGAACTTGTAAAAACTCGAGTGAGTTGAGGTTGATAACGATAAAAAAGCAAGCTTGTTCAAGTTTCCCTTTGCCCAAGATGCGTGCTTGAACTGTGCTCTTGCTGTAAGAGCACGCCAAACTGATTCTGAACAACTCCCTCCTTGCCTTTGAGTCTTTTTCTCTTTGCCACAACTGCAAAATTTCCCTTCTTCCCCTTACACCGTAATACTTGGTATCACCTCCTCCCGCCGACACTCCACCATGGGTCTTGAACCTCTCGACTTCCCACAGATGTGGCAGCGTCCCAGCTACGCCGAGCTGGCCGTCGTGCTGCAGAATCTTGAACTCAGCCCTCCCATCTGGAACCACAAGCGTCGCCGCTCAGAGATTATCGAGGAGCAAGAGTCACTCGCGAGCCAGCGCAAGAACGAGGTGACCCGCTATCTCTCGTCCATCATCAAGAGCCCCCTGGCGTGGATCGAGGACGACGAGGAGAAGGAGGACCTCTGGACTCAGGCCAGCAAGCGCATGTCGGAGCGGTGTGGGCGTACGGCTATGGGCGAGGTTATTCGGAGGTGGCCCTTTGGAGGGGAGACAGCGGCTGCGGATGAGTTTGAGCTCATCATCCGAGAGCCTGCACTCACCGGCGACTCTCTAGGTCTCAAGACCTGGGGTTCTTCTTACGTCCTGTCGCAACATCTTCCCCGGCTGGCCGAGACGTCGCTGTTCCGACTGTTTGACGAGACGCTGGGACAATCGCCCCCCGATGTTCTCGAGCTCGGTTCTGGAACTGGCCTCCTAGGGCTTGCGGCAGCGGCTCTGTGGAAGGTTCCCGTTGCGCTTAGCGATCTACCCAACATCGTGCCCAACCTCAAGGACAATGTGGACAAGAATAGTAGTCTGGTTGAGTCCCGTGGCGGGTCACTCACCGTCGGGCCCTTGACCTGGGGTGGAAGCGAGGATGAGATTGACCAGACTCTGTTTGGAGAGCCTTACCAATTCAAGGTGCGTGTTTTTAAAAATCGTCTCGACGATGACACATCCGTTTTGATCCGGAAATCTCTGACTGTTGATGACTAGATTGTTCTCGCGGCTGACCCCATGTACGACGACGACCACCCTGCTCTCTTGGCGTCGGCCATCTGCCAGAACCTGGCGCTGGGCTCCGAATCGCGGGCGGTGGTGATGGTACCGCGACGGGATGCGACGACGGAGCGGCTGCTCGAGTCGTTCCGGCAGGCCATGCTGGACCTGGAAACGCCGTTGTTCTGCGAGGAAGAGGACGAGCTGGCGGGCCAGGACGACTGGATTGAGGACGACGAGGCGGGGAGGGTGCGGTGCTGGCTGGGCGTGTTTAGTCGCGGGGGATCTCCTCGGACGGTGATTAGTGATGATGCGTCGTAAAGGGGGGGGG
>SSHR01003018.1:0-13226 GCA_006518225.1 Fusarium neocosmosporiellum | reverse complement strand
ATTTTTATTATGATTTTTATCTAGAGGGGTAGGAAAAGGTAGTTTACTTGCTTGCCTGGTTTACTTGCTTATTATATATATTATAGGTATATATTATTCTTTAAGGTTTTATTAATATTATTATTTATAATATTAATAAGTTATTTCTAGCTTATTAATATAATTTAATATTTTATAAATTAAATAAGGAGATTAAGGAGATATAATTAAGATCTAATAACTATAGGTTTTATAATAAAATAGGCTTAAATTTAAAGACTTCGCAATAAATCAAAGTATAAAATAACTTATTATCGACTCTTAAGATAGACCAGTTCGATAGAGCTCTAAGGCGGCCGGGAGATTAGGGATATAATAACGGGGGGACTTTAGCTAACCTAAGTCAGACTACGCGAGGATCACAGTGGACTTGAGTTATATAGAGGTTATATAATAGTAGACTCGATGTAAGCCAGAGTCCGACAGACATGTGAAAAGCCGAATATGCTGATAGCATAGGATCCAAGTCAAAGATCCAAGGGCTTCAAGTAAGCAGGTTTCCGCGATTCTCTCTTTTCCGCGCTAAGCTAACCACATTTAGTTAAATTCTACGAATTCTTGAATATGATACTAGTTAAGGAACTCGAGTTTCCTAATAACAAATTCGACCTTTACTTCCTCGGCTTTGATGCTCTAGGAGTAGCTTCCCACGGGAAGAGTACCTTTAATCGCTATAAATTAGTTAAATTAATATATAATTATAGCACTAAAAATGATCCTAAATATAAGATTAATAATAATAATATGGAACTCTATAATAGGTTCTCTTAATCTATCTCAGTATAGACTCTCTAGAGGCAGCTTGCTAGTGCTTAGAGAATGAAGGTTACAAGTTTCACCCTGGCTAGCCGATGTCGCATCCAAGGACTTCGCCACTATGATGGATCCAGATGGTTCACCACCACTGGCCAGGCCGCAACTAACTACAATAGTGACACGTCCCGAACTTAGGACATTATCAACGAGAACTGCCTGAATGAGCACAGTGGGAAACCGGTATCGTACAAGCTGGTCAGCAGGGACGTCCCCCGCCTGATGCCCAAGGAGGGCTCCCGTATCTAGAAGTGAGCTACCTTTACTTAGTACGCTATTTATGTGACCAAGTGTAAGTGGCCCGCCTCGAAATTATGTACTACGCTGATATAGTGATATAGATACTAATGACCAGCTGTAGCCTGCGGGAAACCATGTAGCTCAAAGTTCTAGCGAACCTTCTAGAGGCCTTTCTGAGTGGATTAGCGATGGTACTAAGTCTATTGAGAACACTGATATTGTTCTTTGGCATACTTTTGGCATCACGCACTTTCCATCTCCTGAGGACTTCCCTGTCATGCCCGCGGAGCCTACCACGCTGCTTCTGAGACCTCGTCACTTCTTCTCCTCCAACCCTGTGATGGCAGCGGTAAGCCACCTGTTATCATTGGTACTATTATATGAGAACAAGACGCGGAGGCGTCTCGATCACGTTTGTAGCCAAGATGTGACATGCTTATCATAGGCTTCACTCATCTTAGGCTCGGGCCAGTTCCGCTCTTTAGTGGACACACTAACCAAAATTCTCATAACGCTGCCTAGCAATCTCAAAAGCAGAGACAAGAAACTTGTTTCAAGTGCAGTATCCAACCCCGATGCAACAACATCGCCTCAATAGAGAACTGTAGCGAGAGAACGCGTTAATACTGTCATTATAATTATTCTTGATAATTCCCCTGGTTTTCCGTTCCAGTTTCCCCCCCAAAGAGAGGAAGTTTTAGGCGCAGTGAAGAGGAACACAGTCATGGGCATAATGATGATGGCATTACAACCTAACGCGGTGAAGTACTTTCATCATGACATCTTGAAACTATAACAAGCAAGCCTTTCCGAAAGGGCTCACCCTATCACATGTATCGGGCAGATGACTGAAAACATAAACGCCATAGTTAGTCCGAAGCAGCAGTGGTGAACAAAAGGTAAAACCACCAACCTATTCAGTGCCCTCAACACAGCAGCACCTCTTTCTACCCCAACCACAACTCTGCATGTATTGGAATCCCCCGTAGCCATCACAGTGGTACTCGCATTGGCCGGACTCAAACCAACCGCACTCGCCTGGGTGATTGCAGATCTCGCGAGGTGAAACAAGGTTGGTGCCGTGAGGGAAAGGGGTGGCGAGAGCCCCAGCAACCAGGGCGGAGATCAAAGCGCCGACGGAGAGCTTCATGTTGGCTTTTCCAAGGTGATATTTCTGGGGAAAATGTTATGAAAGAAGATGGAGAAGGATGTTTGTTTGTCTAACTAGTGGTGTCGTGGGCAATGAAAACATGCGGCACTGAGCTACTTATTCTCGCGAGACTAGAGCTTTGCCACCCAAGTGTATTACTTTGTGTGAATCAATATACAGGAACATGGCTATATCAGTCTACCAGTCTGAAGCCCACCATGAAACACGCATTGATAGGCCAGTAGCCCTTCTTCCGAAGTTTCGCGATGAATACGAGCCGATGTTGAGAAAGTGAGTGGGGATCGTCGTGGGGCTGAGCCCAGGCTTCCAATTTCTGGCCCCCAATTCTCAAATGCCGGCCCGATCAGCGCGTGGTATACTTTTAACTACATGCTGCGGGACGCTCCCCATGGTATGTCTTCCCGCTCACATCAGCCAATAGTCGTCCGCCATGTCGACCCTTGAGGTCTATTCTTGTGACGATCGAGCTTGGGTTGCTCCGTCTGACACCGGAGAATGAAACAAATCCCTCAAGCAATCAATGCGAAATGATTCCACCTCATCATGTCATTGCCGTTTATTCCAGGCTTGGAGTTTCCCTTTGAATCCTTTGCGCCCGTCAATCCGTCGGGATTCAAGGGTTCTCTATGCTCAGCTCGGCCATTCGACGTCAGTTCCGGTCGATCGCCCGACGGTAGAACTGAAATGATCCACCAAGGGCTGTTCAGTCGCTTTCTGATACACCTGATAGGCTGCTTCGGGCTTTGAGACCGGCCGTATTACAGAAGATTTTCTGTAAGATGCTTGAAACACGGTAGGTTTCTTTCGAGTCAAGTTTAGCATGACGTATGGATAACTAAGTCTCTGACGCCTCCCGAAAGATAGAGGGTAATGCTAGGTAGCATAGCTGCATAGCGTGTTGCCATGCCAAACCCCAGTGCGCGGATCATAAATATTTACCCACGCGCCCGCCGATGTCCCTCGGTCGTCACCCTGCTAGCTACGCAGACTTCTTATCATGCAACTCAGCAAATGTTTGCTACTCCTTTTCCCTGGCATATCCATTGCCGGGGGGCTTGACCCCAGCGCCAAGCAGGAGGGCTTTTTGAAGTTGGAGAAGAGAAAGGGCTGTAGTGGCAACCGTCTGAACAGGGATGAATGTCAGGGCAATAGGATCAGGGCATTCAACTCGTTCCACAACTGGTAAGCTGGAGTCCGACTGGGGAGCTTGCTAAAGAATGGCCACTAACTCGCCGTCGCAGCCAATCTGCTGGTGGTCACTGTTGTGCTTTAGAAAAGACACGTGAATATGGACTGGATGTGAGAAAGGGGCTTGGCCGGGAGGATTGCGGATACTGCTACACAGGCTACTGCAAGTCTGTTTGATTTGGGGGTAGAAGTAGCTATCCATATATTTACCACCTTGTTCAATGCATATCCTTATGACACCGATGTTGGGACAACTACTTGTTCTCTTTGGGTGCCTTGGTCTCTGCTGACGGCTCTGGCTGCTTTGGTGGCACTTCGTATTTGGACCAAGACCCTGCGGACATTTCTGCCGACTACCGTGTAAACTCCATTACCGATCACTCCGCTGTAGATGGTATCACAATGCTGCGTTCTTTGTTATAGTTGGAGCCCGGCCCTTCGATGTTATAACTGAGCTAGCAGATAGCATCGGCAGGGTTGCTTGACATGGATGAACATAAGGTTGCTCACTGGTTGCGAAATCTTAGCTCATTTCGGCGTCCCAATAAAGGAGGAATCCCCCATCGGCATCTTTCATAGGCTGTTCAGCCACCCTGCTCAGGGAGTGACACACACCTCCCTTCAAAAACGGTGGCTAAGAACATTCCTCGCCATGTGGAGTATGTCAACCTTTTCTTTGTTCACCATGCCATTGCAAGTCACAAGCTGGTGTCAAGAGAGGCTTTTATTGGTTTTTCTGAGGCAGATTTCAAGGCCACTAATCGCCATCTCACCTGATGGGCGAACTATGGCTGGTGCTCGTTGGGTGTGCATTTCCCTCCGGGGTGCCGGGACGGGTGTTGTCAAGCAAGAATTGGATTCTAGGACGTTGCCTTTTCCAAAGACCCTAAGCGCCTGGTGTCATGCTCTGGCAATGGACTGATACAAGACGCCAACTAAAGCGATACCAGAAGAACACTACTCAAATTTCTGCAAGTTTTGGTCTTGGTTTGCCAAATCTTTCGCCTTTATTAGTTAAAGAGTCAGACACTTCAGGCAGGCCATCAGATACAATTTGGCATTATAAACCTAGGCAGTCATAATACCAGATTCCAACTACAACTATAGGGGAGCTTAAGCAGAGAGTCCATCCTACAATCATTCACCTACTATGCCTTATATATCGGTACCTTGTAGTCATCTAGCCATTTATCCTTAATAATAAATAGCTGGCTAGCCTGCACCTTCTTGAAATACTCATCCTCAGGAATATCTTTGTAGTCCTCCCGATCGACATCCATAAACCCTTGTTTAGCAATCGATCGTGGGGTGATCATGAGAGAACGACCTGACCCATTAGTGACTCCCTAGAATAGGATAGGCAGACTTACCGTTGATGCTCTTATCGGTGGCAATTCGTAGCATGCAGCTTGCTACGTCTTCTTGTTCGCCAAACTCGATGCCGTTGTCAAGTAGCCATTTCTCGTACTCTGCCGTGCGGATGGCGCTCTTGATCCAGCAGGGGGCAACGTAGTTGATACGTATGTTCTGCTCATGGCTGGAGCGTCTAACCGTTTTCATGAACCCGCGTAGGCCGTACTTTGTTGCTGTGTACTCCCAGTTGGCCTATAAAGGTAGGTTATGGTCAAAGCATGAGTCGTCATGAGCAGCAGATGAACATACTGGTGAGTCAATGTACGCAACCAAGCTCCCGGTGATGATGAAGCAACGATCCCGGTCATCGTGAACTGGTTGCTTACGGAAGTAGTGTACGGCAAGCCTCCAAGTATAAAAGGTACCATCAATGTTGACTCGGACAATGTTGAGGTCTGGCTTGGTTGGCTCGCCATCTGGGTCTGCAGGTATCGAATGATAGTCAGAGTCGATCTCGTGTGGTTGAAAGGCCCTCTGACTCACCGTCTAAGTTCCAGAGACTATCTCCAGAGCTTCTGCTGATGCCAGCGTTGGCAAGAACGACGTCAACACTGCGACTTGGACTGTTGCGCTTTGCCTCTTCAAAGACAGTCTTTTGCTGGTCCCAGTCTCGGATATCACATTTGACAAACAGGCATTTTCTGCCATCAACGTTAAGGTCTGCTTCGATAGATCGACCTCGTTGCTCGTTGACGTCGGCAAAGGTGACGTAGGCACCAGCAGCGACGAATTCCCGCACACAGGTCTCACCCATGCCATTTGCACCCCCTGTAATGATGACTGATTTGCCTCGGATGGCCTCCAGCCGCGGAGGAGCGGTATGGTCTACGGGGCCATTGTAGCTATAGCGATCGAGGCTCATCTTGGTTGGTGTATGAGTGTGTCAGCTGTCGTACTCTTGGTGTCACTTCTAATTACACGGGTGGAAGAAGAGAGGGCGAGAATGGCGCGCTTTTTCTTGATCAAGTGCGGCATCTCCTTTGGTCCCCGCCTTTGAAGCCAGGGTTGAGTTGACAGGCCGGCGTTCGGCTTTGGAGTTCGGTTCGGTCACAACGACCGGTAATGCCTATTGGGGATAACCGGCCGATCACGGAGAGTGTGAGGATGCCGAGCCAATCAGAGATGCCTTGAATGATGAAACCTGAAGCAATTGCCGGTTACCCTGAACGCGTACTACCTTTTCCTCTGACAGGTTAATTCATTCTCATCTTTGATATACAACTGCACAAGACGTCAGGTGAAGGACACATTACATCCAGATGCTCCTGGACATCAACGCCTTGAACCTTGAAGAAAAGCCGTCAAGAAGCTCCTCACCCTACTTCACATACTAGCTACGATGCCTGCCCTTACTGAGACACCAATAACAACGGCGCGCGTGGTGCGCAAGGCCGCCGATCTCTTGCAAGCCCCATCGACGGAACCTCCGGAGGTGGCTGGAAATAGAGACAAGTTTAGGCACTGTGCCAACGCGGCAGCCTCAACCAATGGCCACACAGAAGACCCCTTCAAGCTCAGCCCCAAGTTTGCCTACACGCCGCGTAGGATCAAGGTCATCACCATCGGCGCTGGCTTCTCTGGCCTGCTCATGGCGCACAAGTTCCAGCACCGCTTTCCCGAGATGCAAGATATCGTCGACCACACCATTTTTGAGGCTCGGAGCGATGTGGGTGGTACTTGGTTGGCAAACCACTACCCTGGCGTGCAATGTGACGTTCCCGCTCACATCTACGTATGTTTTCCCGTGGAAATCCCCATACAAGGTCCGTTCTGATAGCAGCGACCAGGCATTTCCTTTCGATCCCAACCCCAGCTGGGAGAGATTCTACGCCAGCGGAGGTGATATCCTGGCCTATATCAAAGCCACAGTCAAGAAGTGGAATCTCGATCGAGATTTGCAGCTCAACACGCGCGTCATCGGGGCCCAATGGCAGGATGATCTGGCGCAGTGGAAGGTGACTGTCGAACATGCGGGTTCTCAGAGGGATGAGTACTGTCATGTTCTTATTTCCGCGAAAGGAGTCCTCGTGTAAGTCTAAAGCCCCCTCTTATTCATTCTTGACAAGGCCTAATCTCGCTGGCAGCCATGAATCGTGGCCCAAGATTCCTGGACTACGGGATTTCAAAGGCCACATAACTCACTCGGCCGACTGGAATCACAACTATGACTACTCAAACAAGAGGATAGCAGTCATCGGCAACGGCTCTTCTGGAATCCAGATTGTTCCTCAAATGGCCAAGCTCCCCGGCACAGATGTTGTCAACTTTGTTCGTGGTCCGGCGTGGGTTTATTATCGAGCACCGCCGTCAAAACACCTCGGCCGAGAAGACGACGACCCAAACCCACGATACTCGGAAGAAGAAAAGGCTCGGTTCCAGGACCCTGAACTTCATCTTGAGCATCGAAAGGGCATCATCTCCCGGACAAACAAGTCGTTTTACATCTTCCGAAAGGGCGAGAATAATGACGCAGGCATGAAGATGGCCGCTGCACAGATGGCTGAAAAGCTCAACCACGACCCTGTGCTATGTAGCAAGTTGATTCCAAAGTGGGAACTGGGATGCAGGCGTATTACGCCAGGGCCAGGGTACCTGGAGTCATTCCTAAAGCCACACTGCCGTTTGACAGATAGCCCTATTACAAAGGTGACGGAGAACAGTGTGTGCACGGCCGATGGCGAGGAGTATGAATGTGATGTCAGTAAGTAAAGTTGCAGCCTGTTTGACGCGAGACTAGAAAGCTGACTATTATCCCAGTCGTGTGTGCAACCGGCTTCGACGTTTCCTTCAGGCCTCGCCATCCCATCATCGGCCTCAAGGGCGCCGATCTCAGGGAGAAGTGGAAGGAAGATCCAGAGTCGTACATATCGGTGGCAGTCCCCGAGATGCCCAACTACTTCATGATGATGGGGCCAAACTGTCTCGGTGGACATGGCTCCCTCGTTGAGTCACTGAACTGGACGGGCGACTACTTTGTCAAGTGGATCAAGAAGATTGCCACTGAAGACATCAAGCACGTTGTCCCCAAGCAAGACAAGGTGGATGACTTCATCAAGTACTGTGATGAGATCCACAAGACGCTTGTCTGGAGCGGAGGATGTCGCAGCTGGTACAAGAGAGGCACAGTCGACGGGCGAGTCACGTCCTTGTTTGGCGGTAGTGCTCATCTGTTCAACCGCTTACTCCAGGACATTCGGGCAGAAGACTTTGACATCACTTATAACACGGCAAACTCTTTCCGGTTCATGGGAAATGGCTTCACGGCTTTTGAGATGGACCCGGAGAGCGATTTGTCGTGGTACGTAGAGAAGGCGGAAACTCTTTCAACCTAGACTTGGAAGTTGGACGCTGAGAAACACACTAGATGGGGAACGAGATAGCTAGAGTTAGGTCATGATACAAATATTTGTTTTTGAGCAGTGATGAATGGAAACAAGGGCTGCGCTTCAAAAGAACGTGGCATATATGCCACTTGGAGTGATTGGCTTGAATGCTGGGACACAAGTGACGGCCCGGCATCTTTTTCTCTTCAGCGGTGGACAAGGTTAGTTAGTGAATTACTAAGTAACAAGACAAATGGTCTTGACGAGGATGCAGAATCACGAAAAAGCCAAGGGAGGCTGCTACAACTGTACCCGTCAGACCCAACAAGACTCTGCAGCGGAAGACTGCAGCACCCAGCAAGTAGATTGTCATTGCATTGTTATTGTTGACAAGTCTTACAAAGTCTCAAATCCCATGGTGGAAAAGTCAAATGTGTAGTCGACAAACGGTTCCAGGAGATCCTGATACCGTTCGAGAAGATCATGATGAAAAACACCATTCTCAGGTGATGGAAGTGCCGTTACCGTAGTACCAAGCTCTTTATCAGCAATCAAGTGATCAGCGATCCTGCTGGTTGACCTGGTTACAAAAGGGAAAAGCAGAATCCAGTTGAATTCGTCAGACAGGTCATCCCCGTGAGCTGCCGCAGGCTTTGGTCTACCAGACTGTATCATTGTTCGTGGTAGACTGCGCAATCGTTCAAAGCCTTGCCGGATGACGTTTGCAGAAGCCCACATTTTTTGTAGCTGGCCAACCGCTTGTTCCAAGATGTCTAGACCCTCTTCTGCCTCTTGCGAGAACTGCTTGATGCGACTGGCTTGAAGCAGCGCAATGAAGGCAGTGCCGCAGTACCAACAGGTGATGGCCATCAGAAACCGGGCATTACCACGTGATAGGATATCCCTGAGGATCCTCGCAATACACGACGCGGCTAGTATCGCGGGTGGGAGAGCTTGGGGCAAGTCTGGCGCCGTCCTTTGTAGGTGGATGATGATAACAGTAGTGAGGTATGGCAGATGGAGCTGATAGACATCTCGATCGAAGGATATTGTTCGGCTGGAGCCAATCGAGAGCTGGAGGTCTGGAGGTAGAGTCTGCACCCAGTTGACGAGTTCTTGTCTAAGGTCCGCAGGGAAAGGAGCGCTGGAGGACTGAGACAAGACCTTGGAGACCCTGCCGATGATGGCACACAGTCGAACCCAATAAAGGAAGATGCGCCCCTTCTTTTGAGATGTCGCATCACTCGGGAAGTCTTCCGGCTGTGGCTCTCTGATGTTCATATCTTCTGGGCAGATGATGCAGGGCTTGCTTTGGCAGAGCGAGGTGAGACGTTCTCGTGCCTGTGAGGCGATGAGTTTGAGTGTGCAGTACTGCCCAGCTTTGGGAGGTGCTTACGAATACCGTCCACCACAGCCGCCGCCGAAGGCCCAGGTCTATTCCCGCCGCCTGTGCCGCCTCCTCTGTAGGCTCACGATGTATGTTCATCTGCTGAGCGTGTCTGATGATGACCGACGTCCACCACCAAGAAGAATGACGATGTGCTATCGAGGGCGGCCGGGGAGCCCACCAGTAAAATAGTGAGATAGCCTTGAGCGCAGTGAGCATATCTGCCTCCTCGTCGTTGTAGAATATCATTCGAGCTTTCTGATAATACTCAGCTGGTCCCTCATGCTTGACCAAAGGTGGCTGAACATGACTCGCGGCGAGTGCAAGTGCGTTGGCTAACATAGGTGACCTCTCTAGATCCGCTTCCAAGGTGTCGCGGTCAAGCACGGGACACCATGGATAGCAGTACCTAAAGTAGGTCTCTGAAAAGCTCTGTTGGAGTTCTTGCTGCCAAGGGTCGGACGACGGGCTGTCCATGTCTAGACTGGCCAGAAGCTCTTGTTGCTGCGCGTCGAGCTGGTTCTCGGGCCCATAGACTTGTAGAAATCCGATGTCGACATCACCACCATGGCTTCGCCCGCCACCCTCAGTTGGTGACGTGCTTGCCTGGGTTCCTTGGTACGAGCTTGGTCCGGGGGGGTCCTCTGTTGATACCGCCGTGTACTGTATCCCTGGCTGAGAGGCTCTAGCAGAGGACGGAGTTGGGACCATGGCCTGATTGCTTAGATCGTTGCCAGGGGCTGCAACCATGGGCTGTGGTGCATCAACTTGGCCATCGTCTTGATGTTGACTGTCAGCAACAGTGCAACGTAACCATCATGAACAAATCGGGCTCACCAATAGTCGCCAAATGGTCAAACTGAGCCTCACTCTCATCTTGATTCTGAGCCCTCACTCTCTGGCGCGTCTTCCCTCTCCTCGAGGGTCTGAGATGACAGTCCTGGTCCTGACCCTCACAGTTGGTGCATCTTGCTTCACCCTGGGTCCTTCGACCCTGAAGCAGCAAATCAGCACACTTGGCCGTGCCGGAAGAGGCCACTGAACTCACCTGCAAGTCGCACTTGATCTTCTTGGAGTGGCAGAAGAAGCAGACGGCCTCAGCACGCTTCCGCTTCGGCTGATGAGCTGTAAAGCGGAGCCACTTGTCTGACATTGCCGAGCACGGTGAAAGAGTCGGTCTTTGGTGGACGGTTGATGGATGATGTGTTGCCGGAATGGACAGTTGCACCCAAGGCAGATTGCCGAGAAGAATGCGGGGAAACCATGGCGGGGAAAAACATAACCGCATCGAGGTACGTAGCCTACCTACATAGCGCTACGTAACTAACTAGACTAGGTCTCGGCAACTAACTACGGGGTTTGAATGAGGAGGCGGTGTTAATCCTTGGCCCAAGTGTTGGTCGGACTTGTGCATTAACCTCGGTTACGTGGCTTATATTAACTTATTTCTTGCTGAAATCACACGATACTGAATCGTCATGGAAGCATAAAGGTTGATTAATGCATACGGAGCTATCTTCTGGTTTCCCGGTTGAGCTAGGCAACCCAGCCTACTAGACATGATTCTAAATTCCGCCTACTAAGTCGTCGCCCACCATTCAGAGAATATATCGGAATTGCATGTTCTGACTTGTTAGCCGGCTTCTGTATGAGATGAATACTACAAGACTTGCCTTCTTATCAGTAAGATCGTCGTCGTAGGCATGGTCGAATCCTTCCATGACCCCAGCGGCATCACGCTTGCGGTTCGACCACACGCATAGAAACCGGTAGACAATGGCGAGAACGGCAGCGGCAAGAGCAGTAACAACTACAACAATAAACCCCGAGGTATAACGGGGGGCATCTTCTTTCTTGAAGACCAGAGGACCAACGAAATTGCCTGCAAACCACACATGAGCGTCTCATCGGTCTTAGCTTGAAAGAGGAAGCAACTCACCCAGGCAATATCCAATGTAGAGACCAGAAGAGGCGACAGAGCGCTTGGTATAGCCAGCAGTGTTGGCGATCTGCTGTCCCATGAGCACCGCATAACCACCGCCGACAGACGGCAGGATGTAGCATGCAAAGAGCAAACCGCCAGTTGCCGACTGTGGCAGCTTCCACAGCAAAAGAGCTGCAAAGGTCGTGCCCAGCTGTGCCACAAAGACCAGGTATGATCTGATGTTCATGAACCGGTAAGCCAGGTAAGGCATGATGAGCATGAGAGTGCCGGCATAGGCGCCAGCGGGCGTCGAGATGAGCAGGGAGTTGACAGTGCTGAAGCCGAAGCCGTTGATGATGATGGGAACAAAGGTCGAGATGGGTCCGTTGGCAATCATGGAAAGGAACGCAATGGCAAACACGACCCAGAATTTGCAGTCAAGCAGGAGCTCCCAGATCTGAGAAACTTTGAGATGAGTGTTGCGGACGCCAGAGTTGTTGCTCCTCAGTCTAGCCACGAGGATGTACCGCTCTCTCTCGTTGAAGCCTCTCGCGCGGACGGGGTCGGGGGGGAGAACAAGGACAAGAAGTATACCCCAGGCAATGGTAATAGCGCCAGAAAAGTAGTACATGTATCTCCAGGAGGATTTGCCTCCATTGATGAGACCGAGGCCATAGTTGACGAGGGGAGAGAAAACAGAGACGTATCCGGTGCAGGAATACCAGATGCTGCGACGTGTCAGCGTGCGCAATGAACAAAGTACAGACGCAACTTACCCCATGCGCATGGCTTGCTCATTCTTCTTGTAGAAGCTTCCCTGCGTCCGATCAGGAACCCAACACTTGACGACTGGGGTTGACGTGTACTTACAACGATGAGCATGAACATGGGACTGATTCCACTTTCTAGGAGCCCAAGGAAGAACCGCTGAACGTACAGAGTCTTGTAACCAGTACAGACGACCGTGAGGATGAGGCATAGCCCCCAGAGGGTGACGATGCCCGAGGCGACTCGTTCTATAGGGTAGCGCTGGGCGAGCACCATGGCTGGATAGGCACCGACAATGAACCCAAGGTAGAAGACGGAAGCCGAGAAGGAATATCTGTTGCCCGTCTCGAGATCAAGATCTTTCCTCAGACCAAAGAGGGCCTGAAGCATGGTAAGATCAGCAAACGGGTCACATTACTGGGATGAGCAAGAATCACAATCGCAACTCACCGCTTGGCCCAGCATGGCCTTGTCGTAGTATTGAAGCCCGTAAGTTGCACACAGGACGGGCATAAGTTTCCAGTCAATCTTCCTGCGCAACTTTTTCTCTTCCTCGTCGCTCCAGCTTTCGTCTCCCTGATACGCCTGCAGGACGCGGAGGGCCTCGTCTCGGTGGATGGTGTCGACGGTCTGGGTACCCTGTATAGAGCCATCGTCGACGCTCTCTTGGTGCTTGACAGGAGCTTCTTTGTCCGACATTGCTGCTGCTGATGCTTGTTTGCGATGGCTTTCCGATGGTGGATAAGGGCTCCCCCAGAGCGGTTGTTGTTACTTATGTACATGAAAACTCGTCCCCATGGGGAGCAATCTGGGGTAGTCTGGGGTACAGGAGGCTGCAAATTACAGGGCACACCGAGCATCCGGGCGGCTGAGCGACTTTACCAAACTAGGATTGCCGAAAGAGTAACCGATAGAGTGGAGACACGTGGTTTCGCCGAGAACCCTCTTTCGCCATTAGAG
>SSHR01003012.1:0-12013 GCA_006518225.1 Fusarium neocosmosporiellum | reverse complement strand
GGGAGAGGGAGAGGGAGAGGAGTGATTAGGCGTCTGTTGGTGGATGCTCTGACCGAGTTTCAAGGCGGCCTCATTGATTGAGTGCAACACGGCTCCCACCATCGTACGAGGCAAGGCGAAGATACTGCCATTTCTCCGAGAGAACGACAGCCAATACTCTGGGCAATGCTTTCGCTGTGACGCCCGAGTAACGACAGACACCGTCAAGAGCCTCCACGGCCTTGCTTTGTGGCTGCTGTGAGAGCTTCACCATGCATGATAAACTGTCGCCTCTCTTTCATTGCTCGATGCTATTGGGGTTACCCCGCGTGTTGTGTAACGGCGTTTGATGCGGTTCAGCCTGATTGCTCGAGAGGGGCTCAAGGTCAACCACTAGGATGAGATGGCGGAATATGACGGGCAGGGAAGTGGTGTGGTGATGAGTTGTCCATCAAGCCCCATGAATGCAGAGTGAGGCTCTGCGATGGCCTCAAAATTGAGCTCCCGATAATGTTGTATGTACCTTGGCGATGAGATTTATTAAACGTGGACATGCCTAGCGATAATGGTAGAATTGGTTCTTTTTTCTCTCAATGACCCCATCTGCGCAATACCTAGAAAAACATCATGGCTGATCCCAAGTCCAAGAACGTCAACGGCAATCATGCCAATGGCAATAACGTCTCTGATAGGACGCCCGCCAAGCAATCCAAGCTACGACAGCTCCTCATCTTAGCCAAGGAGGTGTCCAAGGACGCCGAGGCAATTCAAGACTATGAAAAGTCAGTCGAGGGGAGGAAGGCGCTGGAGCAGGAGCTCGAGGTCAAGCAGGGAGAGAACCAGCGCCTCCGCGAGTTGAACGGCAAGGTGATGCGCGAGCTGTCTGACCAGAAGAACCAGGCGAGCGCCGCAAGCGACACGCTGGTTGCCAAGTTTGAGCAAAAGTTCAAGACGTACGAGTCCAACAAGGCCGCAGTGGAGGCCATGGAGGCAGAGGTGGCTGAGGTGAGGGAGAAGCTGGCTGCGTCGGACGCGGCGCAGAAGGGCAGGGACGGGGAGCTAGAGAAGTTGAAGCAGAGGGTCAAGACTTTTGAAGAGGATGAAAAGAGTCATGCTGATGAGATGAGGGAGATGAATGCCGAGTGTGAGCTTCATCGGTCGAGGATGCAGGCTAGTGTTGAGGAGCTTCACGTGTGTAAGAAGAAGCTCGGCGAGGCTCAGAGTGATCTTGGAGAAGGTATCTTGAGAGACTTTGGGTTGGAAGAGTTGAAGAAACTGTGAGTATTCACCGTAGCTTTCTTGTGCACTTGCTGACCGGAGCAGACGTCTCGACCTTGGAGATCTCCTGGAGAAGGTCCATGGATTTGTCAATGAGTACTTCAACGACCATGGCGGCGCAGAGGTAGGCGTCTTCCACTCCATCCAAGTCTGATACTAACCATCTGGAAAGGACTCTGCCAGCGAGATCCTGGAGCTGAGCATTCGCTTCCCCAAGATCCCCCTCTCGACGCGCACAACCCGAGCCGCTGCCAAGATGCGCTGCGCTGTTGCTGACGCCGTCATCGCCGAGACGCTCCTGGCGCACGTCTTTGTCCCGTTTTACGTCCCCAACGAGATCAAGACCACGGCATCGGCCATGCTTGACTTCTTTGAAGGGGATGAAAGGCGGCAGACTGTGTACCGGTGCCAGATCCTCGGGTCCGTGTCTGACTTGGAGCAAGGGGACCAGATCCGAGAGGACATTGTTCGCAAGGCGAGCAATGAGGTTCGAAGCACGCTGCACCCCCTGGTCGTGGCTTACAAGCAGGCTGGCTTTTACAACGCTGTGCCATCTCTGTTTCGACAGGCTGTTGGGCTCTGGGCTGACGCGCAGTGTTCCCGTGATCTCATCACGGCCGATGTTCCGGATGACGAAGAAGCTGCCCATCACAAGGACTACGACCATTCCAGCAGCGACAAGCCGGCAGCGACCAGCGCAAAGCCTTCAGCATTGGCGGTGCTCTTCCCGCAAGTCGTCACCCGAAGCGAGGTCATCTTTGAGGGCGTGGTGCTCAAGTCCGATCAGGGCGCGGTGCTGGAAGCCCGGGAGGAGATGCGGGCCAGTGGGACTCCCAAGAAGAAGACCGGAACGCGACGGAGGTCATCAGCTGGACCCGACGCTCCGCTCCGGAGATAGTGGTCTTGACAGGAGTCGGCCGGAAGGCACGGGGGCTTGTGATGTGAAGTCTATTTTAAGCTTATATCACCCGTTTCGGGTCAGTTGCGAATACACGGAGGAACCCTTTACCGTCTTGATTCCATAATCCGCCTCAACACGGTGAGATTATATGTCTCTGCCAAGTACAACTCGGCCGATGTTTTTAATCTTGTTCGGCCGAAGACCGGACGACGCGCGCGCCGGTGTCCCGAAGACGAAAGAAAAAAGCCACGTGACATTTCCCGTCTATTCCCGGTTCGCTGGAACGGGGGCTTCGCCTCGCTCTTTGCCAAGATTGCGAGCGATTGTTATTGTTCTTTTTGCTCCATCAAGATGGGCCAGGGGCCTGGTCGACCCTTGCCCCTTGCCGGTGATGAAGGACTCCATCGGCAATCTCTTCCCTGGCCAGGGAGCGGATACGGAGGATTATTCACTGCCACCGTGAGAAAGATACGTCGTGAAGTGCGGTGAGAGAGAAGAGGGATGGTGCTTACAATGCACGCAGAGGTTGCCTGATGTCACCCTGACGCTTCGTGTCTACTGACTGAATACGCAGAAAGGCTTTCAACATTGGACGAGCCCAAGGGTTCAGATGACGCCCAGAAGCGGTCTAGCCGGTTTGTTGGTTGAAAGGGCTTGTTTGCTTGCATCGAGTTCCCCACGTCGCTGAGATGGCTCCGACAACCACAACAAAACAGCCGGCCGGCTTTTGACGACAATTGGCGAGGTTTACCCGGTGGAGGCAACATTGTTGTGTCCCACACGGCTCCACAAGCTGAGATTGAGCCGACGGTCCAGGGTCTTCTTTCGTGTTTTGATATTGCGACGGAGCTGAATCTGATACTCTAGGCGAGGAGAAAAGACCGACCTTTTGAGCCCTCTGAACATTCTACTGACGACCTCGACGTCTTCGAGATGCTCAATTGACTCAATTGCTTTAGGAAATAAAGTTCCGAACCGACAATGCATGCGGGTGCTGCCGCGTGCGTTGCCCCAATCATCCAATCTCTGCCGCCTCTCCTCTCCACACCCTCAGCTTTCCCTTCTCCCCCCATGCGCACCTCAACGTTTGCCCTGTCTGGGCAATCTTTAGCACCCCTGACGCTCCAACCAATCGGCCTGCGAGCAATGCCTTCTAGCCTCGATCAGGCTTGGGCTTGACACCGGATGACTCGAAATCTCTGAGCGTGACCCACTGCCTTTGACACAAGGTCCCGCGGTGACAAGGGTTGGCCTCGCGATGTGCGAAAAAGCAGCTGCCTTGTCTTTGCCTGGCAGAACTACGGTTGATATGCCGTCTTGTTGGACCGTTCGGTTCCCCTTCTTTTCCAAGGAGTGGAGACTGACAACCTTCTTCCTCCCGGGCTTAACGCCTAACCTCCGCCCGGGCTTGGCTTCCCTGGTGATTGGTAATGCTACGGGGAGTCAGAGAGGATGGGATGGGATGGATCCCCTGGTTTCTCCATATTTTCTTTTCTTGCTGTCAAGGTGGGACGGGATGAGTATGTAAACGCGGATATCGGCAAACTTTTAAGGTCCGCCCCTTTTGCTTCTCTTTGTTACTGAGCAAACGGCCAGCCCTTGGTCCATTGAGTTGTGTACTATATACCATATCCCTCTTTTAATATCTATTGTCTCTTAATCTTTCTTGCAATTCTTCAAGCACTTGGTTACACGTCCTTTCAGTCTTTGGACTACGCGGTGGGTGACCTTGGGCTCCCAACACAGTCTCATACAGAGCACTGTTAGTTATATACCAACAACACACTCAATTCCATCACCGTCACGACATTGTCGATTCGCAATGGCCGAGAGGGCTCTCGAAAAGGCCGAAGAGGCCATCGCGGCCAACCACCATACTGAGCAGGCCGACCCTGCGTACCGAGCGTCTATGGATACCGAGTCGACCACCCAGGGTCCTAGCACTGAGCGACGTCACTCCAAGGCGCACCATGAAGGTGTCTCGGTCGAGCAGGCTGAAGCTGAATTTGCCGAGCTTCAGCGGGAGTTTACTGGTGTCTCCCGAGCCAGTCGCCGCAAGAGCATAAAGAGCGTTGACCCTGAAAAGGACGGCGCCGATGGCTCTGACGATGTCTCCATCTTTGATCTCGAGGCAGCTCTTCGAGGAGGTCTTGATGCCGAGAAGGAGGCCGGGATCCGATCCAAGCACATCGGTGCTTACTGGGATGGACTCACCGTCAAGGGTTACGGCGGCATGTCCAACTTTGTCCCGACTTTCCCTGACGCCTTTGTTGGCTTCTTCGATGTCATCACCCCCGTGATCCGCCTCCTCGGTCTTGGTCCCAAGCCTACCGAGGTAGCTCTGCTGGACAAGTTTCGCGGTGTCTGCAAGCCCGGTGAGATGGTCCTGGTCCTGGGAAAGCCTGGCTCCGGATGCAGCACCTTCCTCAAGACAATTGCCAACCAGCGATATGGATACACCGGCGTTGAGGGAGAGGTCCTCTACGGACGATGGACCAACAAGGAGTTTGACCAGTACCGTGGCGAGGCCGTCTACAACGCTGAGGACGACATCCACCATCCCACCCTGACCGTCGAGCAGACCCTCGGTTTCGCCCTCGACACCAAGATGCCCGCCAAGCGACCCGGCGGCATGTCCAAGGAAGAGTTCAAGGAGAGCGTCATCTCCATGCTGCTCAAGATGTTCAACATTGAGCACACCCGCAAGACGGTCGTGGGCGACCACTTTGTCCGTGGTGTCTCTGGCGGAGAGCGCAAGCGAGTCAGCATCGCCGAGGGTATGATCACCAACGCCTGCATTCTGTCCTGGGATAACAGCACCCGTGGTCTGGATGCCAGTACCGCTCTCGACTTTGTCAAGTCTCTGCGCATCCAGACCAACCTGTACAAGACCACCACCTTTGTCTCGCTCTACCAGGCCTCCGAGAACATTTACTCCCTTTTCGACAAGGTCATGGTCATCGACGAGGGCAAGCAGGTCTACTTTGGTCCTGCCGCCACTGCCCGAAGCTACTTTGAGGGTCTCGGCTTCGCCCCCCGTCCCCGACAGACCAGCGCCGACTACCTCACCGGCTGCACCGACGAATTCGAACGCGAGTACGCCCCTGGACGGTCCCCTGACAACGCACCTCACAGCCCTCTCACTTTGGAGGAGGCCTTCAACAAGTCTGACGCCAGCAAGGCTCTCGACGCGGAGATGGCCGAGTACAAGGCCACGCTCCAGCAAGAGACCAACAAGCACGACGACTTCCAGCTCGCTGTTAAGGAGAGCAAGCGCGGCGCCTCGAAGCGCTCCGTTTACCAGGTCGGCTTCCACCTGCAGGTCTGGGCCCTCATGAAGCGCCAGTTCACCCTCAAGCTCCAGGATCGCTTCAACCTGTTCGTCGGCTGGTTCCGCAGCATCGTCATCGCCATTGTCCTCGGAACCCTGTACCTCGACCTCGGCAAGACCTCTGCCAGTGCTTTTAGCAAGGGTGGTCTTTTGTTCATTGCTCTCCTGTTCAACGCTTTCCAGGCTTTCTCTGAGCTTGCTGGCACAATGACTGGACGCGCCATCGTCAACAAGCATAGGGCGTATGCCTTCCACCGACCTTCTGCCCTCTGGATTGCTCAGATCTTTGTCGACCAGGCTTTTGCCGCTAGTCAGATTCTGATTTTCTCCATCATTGTCTACTTTATGAGTGGGCTGGTGCGCGACGCTGGCGCGTTCTTCACCTTCTACCTCATGATCCTCTCCGGAAACATCGCCATGACACTCTTCTTCAGAATTCTCGGCTGTATAAGCCCTGATTTCGATTCGGCGATCAAGCTTGCAGTGATTATTATCACGCTATTCGTTACAACATCAGGATATATCATCCAGTATCAGTCTGAGAAGGTCTGGTTGCGTTGGATCTACTGGATCAATGCATTAGGTCTCGCCTTCAGTTCATTGATGCAGAACGAATTTAGCCGAATCGACATGACATGTACTGCCGACTCGCTCATTCCTTCTGGCCCCGGATATGACGACATCAACTACCAGGTCTGCACTCTTCCCGGTTCTCGAGGTGGTACCACTTTTGTCTCTGGAAGCGATTATATTGCCCAGGGCTTCTCCTACTACCCTGGAGACCTCTGGCGCAACTGGGGTATTGTTATGGCCCTCATCGTCTTCTTCCTCATCCTCAACGTTGTGCTGGGCGAGTTTATCACCTTCGGCATGGGCGGAGTAGGAATCAAGGTCTACAACAAGCCCAACAAGGAGCGTGCCGCCCTCAACGAGAAGCTTCTCGAAAAGCGCGAGGCTAAGCGCAAGGACAAGTCTAATGAGAACGGTGCCGAGCTCAAGATTGAGTCTGAGAGCATCCTCACCTGGGAGAACCTCAACTACGATGTTCCTGTGCCTGGCGGCACTCGACGACTTCTCAACAATGTCTTTGGCTATGTTCGACCCGGTGAGCTGACTGCTCTTATGGGAGCTTCTGGTGCCGGCAAGACCACCCTTCTTGACGTGTTGGCTGCTAGAAAGAACATTGGTGTTATCACTGGAGATGTCCTCGTCGATGCCGTCAAGCCTGGCAAGCAGTTCCAGCGTTCCACCTCGTATGCTGAGCAACTTGATCTTCACGAGCCTACCCAGACCGTCCGCGAAGCCCTTCGATTCTCCGCTGAGCTCCGTCAGCCGTACCACGTCCCCATGGCCGAGCGCTACGCCTACGTCGAGGAGATCATCTCCCTGCTTGAAATGGAGACCATTGCCGACTGCATCATCGGAGCCGCCGAGTTTGGTCTTACTGTCGAGCAACGCAAGCGTGTGACTATTGGTGTTGAACTTGCTGCCAAGCCTGAGCTACTTCTCTTCCTCGACGAGCCTACTTCGGGTCTGGACAGCCAGAGTGCCTTCAACATTGTTCGATTCCTCAAGAAGCTCGCCTCTTCTGGACAGGCTATTCTCTGCACCATCCACCAGCCCAACGCCGCCCTGTTTGAGAACTTTGACCGTCTCCTCCTGCTCCAGCGTGGAGGCCGCACCGTATACTTTGGTGACATAGGCAAGGATGCCTGCGTCCTCCGAGACTATCTCAAGCGCCACGGAGCCGAGGCCGGTCCTACTGACAACGTCGCCGAGTACATGCTTGAGGCCATCGGTGCTGGTAGCGCTCCTCGCGTTGGTAACCGTGACTGGGCCGATATCTGGGAGGAAAGCCCCGAGCTGGCGGAGACCAAGGAGGCCATCATTCGGATGAAGAGAGATCGAGAGGCTGCTGGTAACCAGGCGAACCCGGAGCTTGAGAAGGAGTATGCCTCTCCTCTGGGTCACCAGCTCAAGGTTGTGTCTCGACGCATGTTCCGTTCCTTCTGGCGCTCGCCCAACTACCTCTTCACCCGTGTCTTCAGCCACGTCGCTGTCGCTCTCATTACCGGTCTGACCTATCTCAACCTGGACGACTCTCGATCTTCGCTTCAATACAGGGTCTTTGTCATCTTCCAGGTGACTGTCTTGCCAGCTCTGATCATCACCCAGGTCGAGGTCATGTTCCACATCAAGCGCGCCCTCTTCTTCCGCGAGTCCTCGTCCAAGATGTACTCGCCGTTTAGCTTTGTCGTGTCCATCATCACCGCCGAGATGCCCTACTCGATCCTGTGCGCTGTCGCCTTCTTCCTGCCCCTGTACTACATGCCCGGCTTCCAGACCGACTCTTCCCGTGCAGGCTACCAGTTCTTCATGGTTCTCATTACTGAAGTCTTTGCTGTCACCCTTGGCCAGGGTCTCGCATCCATCACCCCTTCACCCTTCATCTCTGCCCAGTTTGACCCCTTCATCATCATCAACTTTGCCCTCTTCTGCGGTGTCACCATTCCTCCTCCCCAGATGCCCGGTTTTTGGCGCGCCTGGCTGTACCAGCTTGACCCCTTCACTCGTCTTATTGGCGGCATGGTGACGACTGCGCTGCACGACCTCCCCGTCGTCTGCAAGCAGGGCGAGCTGAACCCCTTTACGGCGCCCGAGAACACCACCTGCGGCGAGTATATGGAGCCCTTCTTCGCCAACGGCGGTTCCGGATATCTCATCAACAACAACACGCGCGAGTGCGAGTACTGCGCCTACAAGGTCGGCGATGAGTTCTACAGCACCTTCAACCTGTCCTTCGACAACCGCTGGAGGGACCTGGGAATTTACCTCTGCTTCATCGGCAGTAACATAATTATTCTCCTCCTGGGTGTAAGTCTTGTTTATTTTGTATGTAAAAGAATGATGCTAATTCTGCGCAGAGTCGATTCCTCAACTTTAACCGACGTTGATGTGTTTATATGGCGTACGGCAAAAATGCAGCCTTGGATAATGGGAAGGCTTGTAATGACATAGACAAAAGTTGGCCACCTAGCACTAAATATATAATATTGTGGGCATTTCCAAGACTTGCGACCTTTTAATGCCGATCTCAATGATCCCTTTGAGTTCCTCTGCTGCAAATACGATGCCTCCTCTATATGCATCAAACGATCAGAAACATGCTGCTTGACACTTGACACTCGACACACCAACTTGTCTATTTAGCACACGGTATCATCAGCTTACCAAACACGACAAACATCATGGGCGTGGTGACCCATAACCGATGGCAGCCACCACACCAGAAGCGTAGACGATGAGATCCCACTTGGTTGCGTAAGAAAAGATACGCTGGAATTGTGAGTGAGCATTCAATGTCATGCGGAAAGGGGATGCCCACAAAGTAATCTTTGAACGTCGCTGTCCGTTCAGCTGGGGGGACTTTTCTTGGAGCTGCCCTCTGCAGCGGTAGTTTGGTCCCCAGTAAGGAGATGCCGCTTATTAGAGGCCATAATAGAGCTACTTTTGGAGAAATCGAAGAAGAATCGAACGAAAAGGGTCGGGTTGGGGCGATGTGATTAATGACGAGGGGAGCAAAAAGATGTCTGGGCGGAAAAGAGTTTTGCTTCCCGCCCCGCGAGCCTTCAACCTCTGCCTCCCCCCGAACCAAACAACTTCTGCTTCCACTTCTTGACGGATGAATTACTTACCCCTAGTTTACAGTAATGGCTAGTCCCTTGCACGTGGACAAGCCCCGGGCTTGCTCCAACTGTTCCCGGGCCAAGGCCAAGTGTGTCTGGCCGGCTACGGATGACGAGGATTTGGAGCAGACATGTCAGAGGTGAGCTTTGCCCCATACCTTTTCCGTAAGTCCCTTGCTAATATTACTACTTCTTTTCTTCTAGATGCTCAGAAATAATAGCCTTGCGTGCTCCAGATCGAACAGTGTGTCAAAAAGAAGGCGAGTAAAAGCAACCTCTTAATCCCAGTCGAAACCTACCCCTCACTCACCTTTGTCTCAATCCTCCATCTCGCTCTCGCAATCATAAAAGCCTTCAGATTACTCTGCGTGGAAGATCAAGCCTGGGACCTGCACACCGCCCAGACATCCTGCAGAGACTAAGCAAGCTCTTTAAGGAAGCCAGCCGCCTTGGTAGACCGCGATGTGGTATAATGTCTAATGATAGACCCCTGTTCTGCGAGTATGCCGAATCATACAAATGGATTGAGCACTGGGATTTGTCCAAGGTGGGCGTGGCTCATTCCGACTTGATGGACTCGGTGGTTGCACATGATGGGGATCAGTACAAGGGTTTTAATTTTTGGAATCAGCTATCTGATCTGACGTATAGGCTTGCGCCGTAGAATTTCGACTATTGTTGGGGCTTTACATTGGAGGGACAATACTAAGACGACGTGATCCTCTATCATCAGCAAGATTTCTCCGACCATGGTCTGGTCAACCCAGCTAACATTGGTGTTTTCAATTCCAACTCATGTAAACTGCCTGTGGTGATGATAAACAGCATTGGCTCTTTCTCGGCGGTTCTTGTGAGTCATCAACTTCAAAGGGAGATGGAGATGACAGCAGTCGTCACGATAGGTAGGCAGGCCTCACGACAGCAACTGGCGAGGGTGGGCGAAGCTCACGAGAGAAAGAGAGTTCCTCGGACCCCTGTTCCCCAACAGCGCTTAATGCAGATATAAGGTGAGGCTGCTTTTCATGGCTTGCATTGCAGCTAGGCAACGCTTGTAGAGGCGGCTTTCGGCTATTCACGGAAGATGAGATAAGATCAATGTTAATAATCTCGTTTTTTGATCCCCAAAACTGGGGGGGAAAAGGGCGATGGGCCGGGATGTGAAATTGAGAATAGCTTCATGTATCCCCTGTTTGCTACCGATGATGGGACCGGGCCGCTGGGCGATGCCATATCCCGTCTATCTAATTCCGTCTTCCCATGGGGATTGCCCGATCGGCAATGCACGGAAGGCGGTATAGAAAAACGTCAGAGTGTTTAGAGTTGATCCCCGAGGAAACGAGCGTTAATTTGCAGATCACGTGTGACCTCAGCTCAATAACATGTTTATTGGCAGGAGTATCCAGGCCACCACTAGATGAGGTCTGCACGGTAAACCCCAGTTATCGCATGCAGCTTCACTGGGGGGTCGCGTCCATCCACTCTGGCAATTGAAATGACATTGTTGGAGACGACGCTCTTGTGAGAATTTCATCTCGCATCGTCAATCCACTCGGCCGAGAAGCTACATCTTGAAGAGATAAAAGCGGCGACAGGGGTGTTGACAATGCATATGCACTGACTCACATGCACCTACGCACGGACGGGGATGTCGTAATGAAGGAAATCGCTTTCTGGGGTCAAGAAATGGGCGATGATGGCAGTCGTCCGCCATTGCTTGACAGGGACTGGGCCATGGAATTAGCGACAATACGCGCCAATTCATCCAATAACCATCAACTACTTCAAAGAATGGAATTGGTCATATCATCAGCCAACGCAATTGCGTTCCCATCGCTTTCCCTTGCTTCAATTTCAAATCCTCGATGTGTAGTTGCTTCCCATAGCATTCATTTCCATCCCGACACCGGAGGGGGCAGGCAACCATGGGTACAAGCCTCTCACTGGTGATCCCTGTCAATGTCGGAAATGCTCTTCACTCGGCTTCACTCTGACTCTCAAATGTTCGATGACGTCTCTATTTTCGATGAAATGTTGGGACCTCTCTCTGTCTGCCTTCTCTTCACGTGAGTTCTTTGGCCAATGTCCACATATGCCAGAAAGTTTTGGCTACAGATGAATATCGTGTATTAGATCTAGAAATATCAAAAAACTTTCATCCACGACACCTCCCCGACACCCCCTCCGACAACCCCTCAGCCGTCAAATGAACTTGCACGACACAATGTGTCAAATCTAATACTGCACCCGAATTCTTGCTACCTTACACGATGGCCCGGAAACTGCCAGCTCTGTGCGGTATCGGGCGGGGGTGGAATTGTTGAGTGTCTCGTCGGCGAGATTCCCACCCTCCCATGGTGACAGATTCGGCCCCTTTGGCTCCCCCGAGAGGAAAGAACTGGCAGGCACATGCACACGGGCCCGACGAGTTGTGGGTGCTCTTTTGGACCTGGTGGATCTTGATTAAACCATGCCCCTAAATCTCAGCTCCTGCCACACTAGTCTACGACAACCGCAGTGCTCAATTAGGACCAAGAATAGAAACAGATCAGATCTGAAGCTAACGTCGTGCTCTTTCAAGCCAAACTAACCACCATCACCAATTTCTTTGTTTTCTGCAAACAGGTGGAATGAGCGATGATGGATGAAGCGGTACGTGCTGCTTCCTTGCATGAGGATGTGTAAAGCTTCTTGTCCCGAAGAGTCATATTCTGATCACGAAACTTCACCTCGCTGCGCCATGTTAGAGTCTCTGCTCTTCTGCATCCCCGAATTCTACCCCCCCTCCCGAGTGGCTTCCCCGTGACGTCTCCTCAACATCGTGAAGCTTTACATCCTATC
>SSHR01003009.1:0-16371 GCA_006518225.1 Fusarium neocosmosporiellum | reverse complement strand
ACCGTGAAGTTATTCACGATGATCGTGATCCGTGCCCCACTTCTAACACATCTGCTCCTCCTTGGTCCATGGCCTGATGCCCTTTTCACCTCTGCAATGCTTCCCCATCTGCTTATAGTTAAGGCACCACTCATATTAGCTTTTACTATAACGCGAAGGCAGCTTCATAGCCTTCCGGTATAGCTGGTTGGTCTTCACGGCGCCCGGAGGCCTCGTCGCATACCAGGCCTCTCGGGCCTCCTTATATCGTTGGTAAATAGCACGGGGGTCATCAGCTCGTAACGCAGGCGCCACTGGGGCACTCGCAGTGGGAATGGTTGCTGATGTGGCTGATGAAGGAGAGACCACTCGAGTTGTTGTGTGTGTTGTTGTGTGTGTAGTTGTAATAGTCTCGGATATAATAGATGAACCTGATGGAGTTGGCGGCGATAGTGAGCGGGTTATAGAGCGAGTAGCTGTGTGTGTTGTCGTGTGCGTTATCGTTGTGGTTTCAGGGGGGGCTCTGATTCCTGAGGAGGAGGCTCTAGTAGATGATCGTAACGCAACGGGCACGCTTTGGCGTTCATCCTATGGCCATACTGATGACATCTTGAACAATTTGGCGGTGCCCTGGGCTGTGATGCTCTCTCAATGGCCTCAAACGCAGAAGGCTCACGCTGTGTACTTGACGGTGGCAGTGTCGAACTGGCTGCTAGACGATCAAATAGTTTGCGAGGCTCGACAATGAGCTGGGGGGTTCCTAAGCGTTGGAGATGCCAATGGGGATGAAAATGATATAGTTGAAGGGGCTGACCTTGCGCCAATAAAGGCTGAAGGTTATGAGCACAAGGCAAACCAAGAGTCTTCGTGAAGACACCTGTACATGCGGGAAGCTCTTTCAGTAGTCGTACCCGTTGATTATCAAACTTCCGCAGGGCTTCATATGAGATCCAACCGCGGATATTACCATATAATACTCCGGATATATCAAGAGGCGTGCTGACCTGCTGCCGAGCCTGATTGGCATTGAGTTCAGAAAGCTGATTTAATAGAACACGCTTGATACTCATCCAGACCTCAAATAAGTCAGCCTGTGAGTCCTTCAGGTGGCCCTTGATGAGCTGGTGAATGCCCTCGGCGCGTGAAGTAACATATTACTCGAAGTGACGGTGTTGGTGAACCCAAGCCTTGACGAATCTCTCTTTATGGAGATCCAGCCAGGCCTCCATAAGGTAGCCCACCTCGTTGATATACGTGGGAAGATAACGCTTCTTTAACTTCTCCAGCCTCTCATTGTATATATCCTCAGTCGCTGAAGCGACGACCTCGTGCCATAGGTCAAAGAACTGCTTCCACTCTTCTTGCCACTTAGGATTGCTTTTATCTTGAGCAAATGAGGGCATACAATGGCTCAAATACAGGGAGGAACTCAGAGGTCACATATATACCGGGCAAGCCTACTGACACAGGGTTCAAGGTGTGGGTTGTGGCCCAACTTGGTATCTCTCCGAGGTGGATTTGGCACCAGCCCGGTGCAAAATACGGCCCTATTGGTGTTGAGAGGAAGAAGCCGGCATCACAGCGAGGGAGGAGAAAAAGCAAGGGAAGAGGCAGTCAACGGAGGGTTGCTGACGAGGCTGACGAGGTCAGGGAAGTTATCTACGTGGCAACGGGAGCCGGGACTAAGATTATAGCTCTCAACTCGACTCAAAGCGTCGTTATTGCCCTTATTAACCTACTGCCGATATCGACATATCACTTCTTCGTGGATAGCCACTTCTCGTCGCCGGACCTCTTCCGCTCCCTTCGCCAGCACGGCCATGGTGCAACCGGCACAGCCCGGCCTAACTGTGGCATCTACAAAGGTCTTGTGGAGGCCAAAAAGGCTGATAAGCAGCGTCGCTCTCTGCAGCTGCGTTTTTTTGATCCCGATTTCATCCCACATTCCCGATCGCCCGTGGGGCGCGCAAGTAGCGACTTCTTTCTTAATGTCATATGTCTTTGGGAACCGGCGCTGCCTGGCCAAATCGAGGGAACAACTCACCCTAATGAACCGGCAGCCGTGATATCAGGTTCGCGATATTAAGATACATCTCTTTCATGAGGTTCCCCTGCTTCAAAGTTAGCAAGACCATTAGCAGCATAGAGTTCGCAGCCTCACCGTGCTTTGCTCAATGAAAACGCCAATCTCATCTGCATGGTCCATTTGATCGTTGACGCCTAAATGCCAGTAGATTCCCCGCTTTCCGTCGACACTAAAGTTGAGATCCGGCAGGGAGTTGATGCCCCTGACGAAGTTATCGGGACCGCTCATAGACTCGGTGTTAACGATACCGTCATTCTGATACCAGTCTCCTAGATTGGGCCCTAGGATGTCCCTTTGCACCTGTGTGAGCTCCTGGCTTCCCATTGCGTAGACACTCGGTAGCAAAATTGGTATGACGTCTTTTCGCGGAATGTATCTTCCCGGATTTGGAAGCGCGAGATCATATCCCAGTTCCTGGAGAACCCTAGTTATCACTGCTTTAGTAACCCACTCCACGAAAGAGCGGAAACTGGTTATGTTAATGATGACTATCCATCCAAGGCTAGTAAACGCGCTGATTATTCTGTCTACCAGCCACCCGATGATTGGAATGTTTCTTGTCACTTCCCGGACGAGCCTCTCTATGTTGATGGGAAAGGAGTCCATTGCCTCCCTACCCCACTCAGGCCAGGCTTCAGGGAATGGATCTGTTGCATGGAAGGATAGGCTGAAGTAATAGATATTTTCTGAGGTATTGATTGCCTTCAGGGAGAGATCGTGAACGCCTTCGATGCTGTTATCGTAAAGACCATTGTTGTTGGAATTCAGCCATTTCGACACAGAGCCGTTAACTGATTCCATACGGGCGAGCATGTCCTGGAAGGTTTCTCCGGAATTTCTGCGGATTCCCCAGTGGTCAAGCTGGAGATCATAAGCCCTCTTCTCAGGAGGATAGAAGGATGCTGTAGCGAAGAGCCTTGCGACCAGGCCAAGTGCCTGTTGCGTTGATCGCTACCTTTCATTAGTCTTTGAAGGCTTGACGGCCTAGGAACCGAGGGCTTAAGTACATACGGAAAGAAAGCTTTCGAGGGCATTTATGATGGTTGTTCCTCTGTGAGGGGTCCCAAGTGTCGTGACAGAGATGATCCAGTCATCTCTGCCTGCCTCGGCAAAGTATGTAGGATGCAAAGTTCCGGCGCCATTGGCCATCAGACTAATGAGATAGCGTACTGTGTTTCCACCTTGAGAGTGGCAAACAAAATGAACTTTGCGATCGCGGTCCCACTTCCAGTTGCGAAGGTCTGATGAGTTTGAAAACTGGATTGCCCGTCTCCTGCCTGTGGTACTGGTGTTCTCCGGAGCGTGAGCTGGATCTGCAGCAAAGTAAGTGCCGTAATCAACGTCTACGTCATAGACCTCGTCAATGGAATTTATCTCCGAGTTAACCATGCTGAACCTGATAGCAATTAGCTAAGAATGTTGAAATAGGTAGTGATGAAATATACTTTCCGAAAGTGAGCTGTCTGTATAACTCACAAGCGCGTTCCCAGTTGGTGGAGATTGGAGCAACCGGAGCAACAATAACTGTATATCCCATATCGACAAGGAGATTCGGGATGTCAATTACACCGCCGAAGTAGTTGAGAGCACCGAACAGCGGTGCGCCCCAACCAGAGAATCCAGGCACTTCATTGCGTTGTTAGTTGTGTTCGGGAATACATATAATACCTACCAAAAACAATCGGAATTGACTTGTCGGCTGCCATTCTCTCTGTTTCTTTAGCGAGGTTCCGCAAATTAACAAGCCCATCCGGGTCATTGAGAGTTTGCGACAGGACAGATTTGCCAAAGAGTCCACCGAGAGTGACGAGAATGAAAAGAGCTGAAGTGAGAAACATTATAGGAGTTGATTTGGTAAGGTCTTGTTCAGACTATTCAGAAAATCTTGGGAAGGAATATGTTGAGCGGATGATGACAGGTCGGCAGCATGTTGAATCTTATAACTCTACCGAGACTAAATATCTTAGGAGATGAAGCTTCACATGCAATTTCAGTCGAGCTGATCCTTTCAACGCAATGAGAACACCTGTACGTCATCAGATCGGACGCTACAGTCGATACTGATGGACCCAAAGACGTACACAGACCAGCATTGCGGTTAGCATGTGAAAGATATCTCGAATCACGATGACGCGTTACTTGCGATGATACGCAAGCCCCTTTCAGCTGAGCTGGGTGACACATCTCTATGGCATATCGAACCAGGTCAAGGAGGGAGTGAACTACTAGAGCGGAGCTAGTCTGCCCTTCTTCAACGATGCAGAACGCAATGACAGCGTCCATCGCATTGTCCCGTCACCGATATTGACCCTCAAGCGTATTGTCGGATGGAGCAGTCAATGCTTGAACCAGACGCCTCTGAGCTGGTCTGGGACGGCAGCGCTTGTCTATGACCTGGTTCGGGCGCCAAACACCCGCCAACTGGCGCTCAAGATCGTCGACGGCCTGTTTAGCGGTCCATTCATCTCGGATCACCCTCTTAAGGCGAGCCTCCCTGTATGCCTCTGACCCTTGACGCAGTTCTCGAAGCCCTCGCTCCAATCGCTTGATGAGTGGGTCCGTGCTGACGGAGGCCGCCTGCTCAGGCGTGAGATCGGGAGGTCGCCGCTTGCTGATGGAGTGGCCCACGCTGCAGGCATGTTTAATCAACACGTTAGCTCGATTGCCCGCTGCGACGGACAGCAAGATGAGCGAAGACCTACTCTGCTGCCTTCCCATTCCGCCTCCTTTTTGGAAATCGTCAGCGTAATTCATGCAGCCAGACTTTGTGGCCTCTGGCCGACTAGACGCGATACTTGTACACGAGGAGCAGGCGGCAATGATTGGTGCAGCTAGTGTGATGCGGAAGCGAGTTTGGGCATCACCCCAAAATTCATTGGACACGAGGTATTTAGCCCTGCGACGTGTACGATCGAAACGGACACTAAACCCACTATCCATGCAGGTCAATTTCGCCTCGATTCGTGCCTCTTCCTCGTCGTAACTGTCAGCGCTTTAGCGCACATTCATGTACCTCCTTGCGGCAAGTAGGACGCAGCATTAACGTGATAGCCACCCAGGCAGGCCCGCATATTGCAACGCAACCCCATAGAGCTGGTAACCACACTGTACGTTGCAGCATTGGCCTTCGGTCTGGAGGTGACAGGGATGGATCTGGTGCTATCCGTGCTTGTTGAGACCGTATGACGAAGGTGGTCCGATCTGCTGATGGCTGGGATGTGAATACTATGTAAGGAGCTGTGCTCCTCTCAGATACATGTGACTTAGACCTTTCAAGAACAACACGTCATCTTCCACTCCCGTAATATTGCTTTATCAATTATCGACAGCTGGAACCACGACTTAAGAGAACAGTCACGGCTCCAAGACTGGAAATTGACCTATGCTGCAGAGATATATATCTAGCTTGGGATTATGATCTACATAGGAATCCATAAGGAAATCACGATCGAGGATCATTGGAAGACCCCTCAGCTCCAGGATCAACGCCCTGAACACTCAATCATTAAGTTCATGACATATGACCGGTTTCAACTCCTTTATCGTCACCTTCGCCCCTTTGATCACACCAAATTTGAAGATGATGAGAGCTTCCCTATAAGTCTTCCAATGCGCACAACCATGGTCTGAGCATATACAGCTTGCCACGACGCAACTCTGTGAGCCGGGCACGCATCTCACCGTGGATGAGGGGATGATCCGTTATACAGGGAGGAACTCGCAAGCCACGTACGTACCGAATAAGCCTACTGACACAGGGTTTAAGGTATAGGTTATGGCCCAACTTGGCATCTTTCTAAGGGAGATTTGGCACCAGCCCGGTGCAAAACACGGCTCTGTTGGCATTGAACGTCCGAAGAAGAAACCGGCATCACAAACAGGGAGAGGCGGCCGCGGCCGAGGAAGAGGAAGAGGAAAAGGAAGACGAAAAACCAGCCGAGAGAAGGAAGCTAGCGAGGCAAATAAGGTTAAAGAAGTTATCCACGTTCTCACAGACGACGGAGATAAAGTCATCGCGTTAAACTCGACGCAGAGCGTCGTTATTGCCCTTATAAACCTACTGCCGAAGTCGACATATCACGTCCTTGTGGATAACCTCTTCTCGTCGCCAGACCTCTTCCTCTCTCTTCATCAGCACGGCCACGGTGCTACCGGCACAGCCCGCCCTAACTGCGGCATCTTCAAGGAGCTCGTTGATGCCAAAAAGAACGATAAATCAGGGAAATTAGGGTTCAAATTCAACGAGATCAAAGTCATCCCTATCCCAGATAACCAGGTAGAAAGCCTTTACCCTATTATTCATGAGTTCCTTACTAACTTATCTTTTCTTACTATAGGTAACCCAAATCGCATGGAAAGATAATGCCCTCGTGTTATTCCTATTAACTGTGTTTAAGGGCGATGAGAGATGTGAGCGCTGGAGGAAGAGGCCATCAACGAAGAAGGCTACGGCACGGCCGATACAGAGATTTTTTGGTGATGAGGCAGTCAAGCTGATACCAATCCCTACAGTGGCTGCTACTTATAACGATAAGATGAATCATGTGGATCGAGGAGACCAGATGAGGGCATATCAGGGCTACGATCATGCTATTCGCCTCGGCGCTTGGCAGGCTCTCACTTGGACTTTCCTGTTAGATGTGGTCCTTGTGAATAGCTTCCTTTTGCAACTCCACGGCCAGCCTCATTAGAAGCAATATACAAATCAGAAAGACTGGCGCCGGCGCATTCATAACGACCTATTCAAGGCATTCCACAATGAAAGTCAGTCCAGACAGAGGTTTCGGACCGGGGACGAATTTACGCCTGTGGTGTTGAAATGAGTATGTTATATTGTATTGAAGAAGAAGAAAGACTGGTGTTAACCACCGGAAACTATTGACAAGAAGACATCCACATCCTCGCCACCAATGGATCGGAATAGCCATTGATCCGTTAAACAATGGATCTCAACATGTGGCACAGCATAAATTTATCCGTAGGGGGGGGAAATCTGACTGCCTCGCTTGTCAGGGCCATCAGCTTGGGGCAGCCAAGATCAAAAAGCTCAAGGAGGCCTTTGGAGCCGGTCAGAAATAACACCACGAAGGCCAAGAGAGCGAAGAAATTGAGGCATCAATCCATTTGGGGATGTCAGCAATGCGATGTCGCACTTTGTAACAAGAAGAATGGTTGGGACAAGTATCACGGGCTAATTTAGCTGGGAATAGATGTATCTTTTATGCTCACATTTTAATTGGTCAGACACCCCTGTAGTGACCTGGCGGGAGGCTTATCACAATTGAAGGGATATTGAAACCCACACAGTGCTAAAGCCCAAGTGCTAGAAAGTCAAGCCCTGTGGCAACCGAGGATGGGATCATGGGATCAAAAGCCGCCGCCAGCTAGAGTCCAGAACTTCCAAGACTGGCATATATGAGCGAGTCAGCATAGTGAACATATGCTCCCTGTGAATATGGTGGACGATAGAAATAGCTTTAGCGTCAGCGGCCAAGGGTCAGCACTTCCTCAAGGTTTGACCCGAGGCCTTCTCGCATGGCCTCGATGATTGCATCCAATTGGGCCCTGTCATTATGATCGCCACTGACTTGCCACTTACAGTACGCCCCAAATATTAACTCTTTTTAGGCTGAGCTTATCGGCAGTTACGCAACCCGCCGTACTAAACTGATTTTCAAGGCAACGTGCCACCTCTATTTCAATAACCAACCTCGCCTGTGTTTCCATGTTTATAGCCACCCGGTATGTAAGGTTTCTGGCTCAGGGTAACCCTTAAGACATATCGTCCATCAATGTACGAGCATTAGGCATTACAGTGCCAGCATTTAGATCCGTCAGCTCCTGTAGGCACTGAGAGAATGTAACTATCTGAGCCCTCTTATATATTAAATACAAGAATACAGTCAATGATTTACATAAGAGTGTTTTATAAATGGAATGGGAGGAGGATTGGGCTATATTTATAAGCTTAAGTGCCATAGCAGCTCCTGGTTCCTGCAACGATTATGACTGATTTCGGCGCGCGACTACTCTATCGGGCATCGTGTAGATTTCTGTATCCCTACACAGAACTCCCTCGGCACGTTCGCCAGGACGATGCACCACCGGACTCGGCAGATACCGACCACTCGACTTAGGGTTCATGAAAAATGGCTTAGGTTTAATAACTCATGCTTTGATCATCGTTTATGGGTTTCGGTTTTCCATTGCCAGCTCACCTAGATTCTATAAAAGTCGCTTGATTCACGTCATGATGAGGTGAGGTCTGTAAGGTCTAATGAGGATATAATTAACTATAATAGCGTGGCACTTCAATCGAAATCTGATTAAAGCCCGCAATTTCATAGTTTCGTCATTGGCGGATAACGTGCCTCTCCGTTCATCCAATAATAGGGTTTTAGCTATATGCCCGTAGTATATAATTGCCGTTCTATTTTGCGCCGTAACACAGGTGGACCTTCGTCCGGTCCGCGACGGAGATTTCGTCCGAGAGAAAGTATACTCTGCTGTTGCCGTTTGTTTTTAATCATCTGCCATAAGTCGCTCTCTTTCCTGATTTCGCTTCTCCGCTTCTCCGGCACATACGCAAAGTCTATCTGCAAGTGATCGGAAAGTTTCTATATCATAACGCAAATCACACAAACACTGAGCTATTAGGATAACACATCGGTTGAGTTATGGGTTAGCATTTTCACATGTTACCTATTTCCTCCATCATTAATAGACTTTAAATGCAAGAAAGCGATGACTATTCATTGCGTCACGTTAGAAACGCTCTTTCAGCTGACCTTCTACAATTAGTCGGTATTCCGGTTAAGTGTGAAGTACGACGGGCTATATAATTTTCTATATTATTCTTTATCGCCATCTTTAATTGACTCTCTTTTGTATTAATCTTTACCATTATCTTCTAACAGGTTTCTAAAAGAATCAACGGCCATATAGCACCAAAAGGTCCAGATATATTTACTGTCATCGTACAGCTTAAGTTTCGTGCTATACCCAGTTGCTAACCAACCAATATGGCGGCCAACCCCAATCCCTTCGCGCACCCCGAATTTCGCGCTGGTATGAGTTCTTTTCTCCTAAAGCAGATGACGTCTGTAATAACATAAATTAGGGGTGGTTCTTGAACGCACGCAAACCAAAGACGGCTATAACCTCGTGCAGAAGGAACATACAGATGCGCTTCGGAGGGATCTGCCAGATGGCACTCCCACAATCGATTGGGCCCTTGGGCCGGTCCGAGTATGTTGTTTATTCTTCAGCAGTACCCCCGTAATCATTCTAAACCGCGGAGACAGTTCTAATCCATAAGACAGGTGAGGGGCTACGTCAATCCCAGTACCTTCGGCATCACTGTATCGGTCGACGTCTTAGGCATCAATCTCGGGACTTTGCGAGGGGATTTGAAAAATGGTGGGCTGATGATCAACGTTAACTTATTTGTGGCAAATGGTGAAATCAAACTTTTCTTGAAGAACGGGAACGAAGTTTGGATCCGTCTACATCTGGAGGTGACATTCGATGGCACATTCGACAAGGAGGTCAAGCTTATCGAAATTTGAAGGGATAGAGTATCCAAAAATCTCCAGACTTGATAAAGTTTCAATTGCCTTGGTCCATTTCCGCTGGTCCCTCAGTGCCTGCTTTATCCTAGGCAATGGCTGATCTCCTTTCAGTTCTAGGATAGTGGTCAGCCGGGTCTGCCCCACGAGTTACGAATGGATCCCTGTACTTATTAATTTCGTAGTTAGTGTACTCGGTATTTCGCTCAATATAAAATGAATCTCATAGTGCCACTTGCCGTGGCAATAGGACTAGTATCGATGCTGATTTATATAATCCCCATCGAAAACAGGGCGTTGGTTTTTTTCGCGATACAAGAGACGTACATCGACCGGCGATCCCGCCATTCGACTTTTGCCGTGGTGATTGTATTTGCAATCTGAGCCTGCTGGGCCATGGTGTCAGTGTTTTGGACTCCCGATTCTACAGTTTTCCTCAAAGCCGCTTCGTATAGAAAATCTCACGCCTTGAGCGCGACGGGCCAAGAAGAAAAGACTGGGACGCTCGGACAAGTCTAAATAAAGGCGCCGTAGAGCGACCGCATCCTATTAATAAGCCCCTGCTGGAAATCCGGTACGACAACCCCAAGGCTCTTCATTCCGATCCTATCAATATTGTAGACGGCAAACTCGCCGGGTTCGCTTGCGTTACGGGTAGCCCTATTACCTTTTCAATCCATCTCGATCCCTGCTCCAGCTTCGAACTTCGGGGCCAACGTCCGTGCACCTTTCGTCGAAATGTAACTTTTGGCTCACTCACAGTCAGTTAATCTTGACCTCGTGTCGAGGCTTTCAGCTGCCCACAGCCCGATGTTGTTGCACATTTCATTTCAAGGGCACGGCCATGTGATGGCGCGATGAGCACCGTCCTTGGGCGCGTGCTTCGACATGCAGCCGCAGGAGTGGTGATGGTGGGTGCATTGGGCAGATTCGGTGACAGCTGGATGGCGAAGCTGTCAGCTTGCTGCGCCAAGCATAGAAGTCACACTTTCCATGGGTCTGCAGGCTAAACCCCAGAGATTGGCCAGCCATTTGCCCCTCTGCGATTGAAGAGCAGCCCAATGCATCGATCAAGGCAATTCCCTTCACCGGCGGCCACCCACCGAATAAAAGGCCTGGCCGAAAAATCTGCCGCGATTATGTTGAGGCTTGCACTGTGCACACACGAGGCGTCATTTCGGAATCACCTTTTGGCTGCCGACCCGCGCTGAAGATGACGGAAACCTATCAGAGTGGAGACGAAAGTAGAGGGCCACAGAGCCCGGTAAGGTCAACTATTTCGCCGCGGTCGCGCCAGGGTTGTTGAAGTTGACAGCGTTGTTAACAGCTTCCTCCATTCTCCATCCAACTAAGGCTCGGTGTGTGGACAAATCACGGGATGCCCAGGCGGATTATGAACGGCGTCTCGGCTGTAGAATTCTTCCGTAAGGCTTGGGCATTTGGGTGCCCAAAGTACATCTGCACCTATGTTTCGAGTTGAACTATTTCCTTCGTCATTCCGTGAACCTGAGCTGCTGCGGATTTAACCTGAGGAAGAGGAGATTCTTATGGATGTTGACATATGAAAATCACATGTTAAAGGAAGCGGTGTTCATAATAACCTCCATTTACAGTGCCAGGAGGTATCTCAAGTCGCTCCAGTGGCTTGAATCGGCTATTCTCGATAACGAAGTCCATAACCCCGTACCATTGCCAGGTGCCTACCCCTCTACACTCTTCTTCACCGGGCCCTCACGAGCCAGGCAACGTAGTCCGCCAAACCCGAATATCCGGGATTGTATTGCACTGGCTTCAGGACTTTCCAACGTGTGGTGAAGCTGCATCGCGAGCTGCGGGAGAATCCCAAATAAGACCACCATCAAGGCCAACATCCAAACATATTTGCCGCGAGAGCATGTCTCAGCCGCAACGCTAATACCTGAACCTTAAATTCATGCCGAGGGGCAAAGGCAATATCGCCCTCTAACACCTAGCAAGGGAGGGGGAATCCCGACTTGGTTAATGAGTGGCAACACAATCAGTCACATGCGCGAAACTACATCTCACCTCGTTAATTGTGTTAAGCCTCCCAGATGTACCTCACCCCACATGACCCTATCACATGACGGGTACATAAGGGAAACCTAAAGATACAGTTTTGCTCGTATGCCTCCATCGAGACAATGCGGTCATTTCTCTTCACGATGCAGATGATCTTGCATCTGCATTGAGACCGCCCTGCTTCTTCACATCTTCGGGCCACCGATCCTAGGACATGCCGTCACAAGGCGCAACGATACAGCCTTCTATACGGTCTCCCTTCCGCACTGACCCCTCTTCATCCCTCCCAATCCTATCAGTCTGCTCCCTTCAATGTCTAAATCTACTCAACTCTACCCCCAAACAGCATGAAGACCCTACGGCTAGGCTCTTGCTCAACTGCCGATATTCTCCTGTGTAACGGCAATACGATCCACTTCCTTCAATAGTGTGAGGGGCGAAAGTCGAAACCTTAGATGCCTCGACATCAGGTGCATAAGAAGGTTTTGGAAACAGCAGCATGACCATTTGCACGGTCGACGAAAATAGGAGCTTTATGGCGCGGCCAGATTGCTGCCCTACAACTGAGCACCAAGTAAATGATGCCAACAGACTACCCAAACTTAAGCTCCGACTCTTAATTACACGCCAAGTCTAAAATAAGCATTTACATTCCAAACGTTAACCTATTATCGCCATCGCAACTTCAGATTATTCGTATTATCCTATGGTCATATCATCTGTCTTCTCGTATAACCCAAACATAGAATAAGGTATTTGCGCTAAATCATCATTATCTCATCATTACCGTATTGTCTCAAGCTTGAAAAGTGAAACTGGCGATGGTGATAGGCATGTGCTTACTCCTATTCTTGCTCGGCGAGAGTGTTTTTGGCTGTTTGTTCAAGAACCCTCATTACTGCACCAGCTTAGTCCGCTCTTGCAAACTACCGTTGCTCTGTTGCCCTGATCGCCTTATTCAAACCCTGCCCGCGAACTTACAGATGCCATACACCCTCCCCACGCCGCCTGCTCGCCATGACCGCCATCGTCGTCTCCCCAACGCAGGGAGCGCCAAATATGACGCCCGAGTATGAGGTCAAGCTCCTGCTCAATCCCACCGCCGTCCTCGACCCCGACAACGAGCTCAGGAGCAGCGTCCTGTCGACCTTTGACATGCCCCCAACCGTAATCAAGCTGAATGTCCAGTTTCTCGACACGAGCTGCAAGGAGATCTATACCGCCGGCTGGAGCGCCCGCATCCGCAAAACTGAGAACGAGGACGGCTTCGAGCTGACATATAAGAAGCGGTATGCCATCACGTGCGGTGACATTGACGCCGCGCTCACCACGGCTAATAATGATGGTTTCGACGCCGGCGACGCAAAATACGAGGCGCAAGTCGAATGGGGCTACCAGAAGCAGACACTCTCTATCAGCCGCAAGAAGACGGCGGCGGATTCTGGGAACAGGGGGATGGACCTGCCGGGGCCGAGCGAATCGCGTGCGATGCTGATCGACAAAGCGCCCGACAAGTTCGACAACTGGCGGTGCAGCAACTGGGGCACCGACGCGTTGGCAAAGTCGCGCATTTTTGGGCCGGTCCTCGCCAAGCGCTCGATTGGCACGTGGGAGGGGATGCGGCTGTATATCGAGGTCTGGCCCATCCTTAACCGCGCGGGCACGGGAATCGAGTACATCGTCGAGGCGTCTTTCAAGACGGAGAGCCGCACGACAGCCTCGATCGAGCACGGAAAATTCACCACCTACTTGCAGGGCAAGGGTTGGTTCCTCGCGCAGGACTCGCTGAAGACGCAGCTGATTATGGAGCGCTATTAATATGGAAAGTTACTGGACGCAGGGATAGTTCTCAATCTGGCTTCCGCGCTAAGCTTCGAACCCAGCCGCTTCTCGTTTTTTAGATTCCAGGAAATATTTGCCTAGTTTCCTCCGTGTTACATAAGAAGACTTACTGGTGTGATGCTCGGGACAACACACTCGAAACAGGAGGGGTCCACCTACCATTAGGCTAATTTAGGAGATATACCTTTTATTTGCGCCATTTTAATTAGGTCGACCCCCCTATCGTGACCACGTTGGAGGTTTATGACAGTCGATGGGATAGAACAGATCAATTATGACCTAATTATATGGTAGATACAAAGTTAAATAGAAATGCCAAGAGTTAAAACTCAAATATTGCGCAGAAAAACTACAACTTAATTATACGGCAGATGCTAAATTAAAGAGAAATACTGAGAGCTTAAACTACGTTCTAAGGCAGACGAATTATGACCTAATTATCTCGTGTGTTGGGGGAATGTTGTGTCGATAGTTAACGCCACAGGCTTCAGCCGCTGCATCGTGCACTCGTCAATTAAAGTATCATGGCTGATATCAGTGACTCTAAAATTTTCGCAGACCGACCGGGACAATATTCTCAACTCCGCTCATCGGCCCTTGAAGTACCATCTCAGCCAGCCACAAGCTGACAGGCTTTGATCTAGGCCAAGGACGAAATCTGTTCCGCGGATAATCATCGGAACGGGCAAGGCATAATCGCCGAAGGCTGCCTATGTTGAGCTATTCAAGTTTCTCAAGTTATAAAGGACGGCTCATCCAGCGTCAGGAAGTCAGGTATGACAACCCCAACAACCCCAACAAGCTCAACAAGCTCAACAAACCCAACAAACCTACCAGGTAATCTCATCAGAATTACTTGTTTTGAACCCGTTTTCTCCATCATGGACTTCTATGGACCCATCTGCTTCACCAAGCTTCTTGGTGTAAACGATGATGAAGAAATCCCCCCCAACGAGAGTGTCCACCAGGCAATCAAGGAGAACCCACGAAATGGGTCGCTCACCTTGCCTCCGGCGCCAACTGCACCTGACGGACCTTTGGGTCTTGCTATGATCACTAGGAAGTTCTGGGAGCCTGGTCGCGAACTAAAGATTGGTTTCAAAGGAGGTACTGAATGGCAGAAGGTTGGTCGAACTAGGCTACAGGATCTGAAGTATCGAATCACTCACTGGGATCTAGGAACAAGTCAAGAAGTATGCTCCAGAGTGGTGCAAACACGCCAACATCAAGTTCAACTTTATCGAGTCGGAAGAGGTAGACATTCTCATTGCCTTCAATCCTGGCTTGGGGTCTTGGTCTTACCTGGGAACAGACTGCTCTTGGTGGAGCTCCAAGAACCGGCCGTCAATGAACCTGGGTTGGATTAATGAGACTAAGTCAAAAGACGAGATCCGTTCCGTCATTCTTCACGAATTTGGTCACGTACTTGGGGCCGTCCATGAGCATGAGAGTCCGTATGCTCAGATTCCATGGAACAAGCAGAAGGTCTACGAGGACCTTGGCGGACCTCCTAACTATTGGGACAAGAACACGGTTGACCGGAACATGTTCACTCTCTACACGTTACAGGATACCCAGGCCACGGCGTTCGACCCCGATAGCATCATGCTGTATTACTTCCCTGCCAGCTGGACCACAAATGGCAAAGGCACCAAATACAACACTATCTTGTCTCCTACTGACAAGGGGTACGCCAAGTTTTGTTATCCGCCTGACGCTTTTGATGCTGGACAGTTCAACACCTTGGAGCTTCATCCATGGGACAAGCCGCAGCAGGATAACCACAAAGTGATCCATTTCAAAGAGGAACATGATTCTGAGCCAGACATCCCAGTTGGTATCACATCCCTCGACATCAGCCACAAAACCAACATCCGCATCAAAGCTAGCGCCATAGAGCCAACGACTGAAGAGTTCAAAGCATCCCTACAGAGTTGGAGCGACACTACGCTCTATTCGGCCTCTATGACGTTCCTGGAGAAGAGCACGCGCTTCAGCTACATGCAGACGGGCGTCTACAACACCAGGAAAAATGGTCCAGGGGATCAGCCGCGGCTAAAGCACTCGAAACGTATTGTCTTTGCGAAGCCATTCGATGCCCCGCCCAAAGTTATTACCTGGTTGCAAGCCCTTGATATGGATAAGAATAAAAACTGGCGCATCAGAGTGTACCCGACCGACATCGATAAGGCAGGCTTCACCATCCACGCCGACTCGTGGGGCGACTCAATCCTATACGGCGCCGGCGTCACTTGGCTGGCCTACCCTGCCAACCAGCCCGGAGTCACTAGTGGCAAGTTCAGCACCCAGGATGTACGTCCCTGGAATAATCCGCAGGCCGAGAATTCAGGTATTTTTCACTTCCCGACGGCATTTTCAGAGACGCCCAAGGTCATCATGGCTATTGACATGCTCGACTACGACCATAGTAGGAATTTGCGTCTGCGTCTGAGCACGTCTGCAGTCACGAATACGGGCATTACCTGGCACCTTCAGAGTTGGTGGGACTCTATCATGTATAGGTCTGGTGCCTCGTTCTTCGCTTGGGCTTAATCATTCGTAGTTTTCAATGTGAAAATGTGGCACTTGTAAGGTTTGAAGTAATCTCAATGTAGCAGATCAAATGTTCAAAATACACGTAACCTGGTTGATAAGCGAGCGAGTGACGCATATAAGTGATCGACGCACCTACCTTACCTATGTTCTAAATTTGTCGTTTAACGTACGCGATAAGCAAGTGCAACAGATAAGCAAGTGTCACACTTTTTTCAACCTTTAACATAGAAATCGCCAAAAAAAAACATAACAAACCATCTGATCAATTAAAACTAAATGCTATACTCTTCCCCAGATATC
>SSHR01003008.1:0-33561 GCA_006518225.1 Fusarium neocosmosporiellum | reverse complement strand
TTTTTTTTTTTTTTTTTTTGGCATCTCAGATTAATTCTCAGGCCGTCGTGGCTCTGTAAGTCTGTTTCTATAAAAAGATCTTAAATGTTTGACTGGATAGAGTTGTCTGTGTTGACGAGGAACCTGCCTGTCCCGCTTAGTCATAGGAGGTTGTGAACTTCCGGGCAAGGGTCTCACTCCCGTGGAGCAAAGGCATTTTACGATAAGCCACCTCCTTCGGCGTTATTGGTTACTATAGTAGCCGACATCCCGAATGTTGTGGCTAAGGATTGTTGTCGGGGAGTGTGGCATCGCTACAGGACATGAGCCATAACACCAATGAATAGATTGACACATGCCGGAATTCGAAACCTGTGCCGTAAAGCAGCAATCGATAGACTGTGTTTGAGCAAGGACACTATGAACTGTGGAAAACCCTCTAGTTCAATGCTCTCGAAGAAAATGTTCTACCCCTATACATGATTTAGCAGTGGTTCCCGCGGGTCCTAGGGCTGCAAATGCACTAAACTTGAACACCAAGATCCAAATCTGATCCGTACCCAAGACATGCATGAATGACTCAGCGCATTAAGTGCAATGCCAAGACGGCCGTGGCACTCAGCAAAGCATACAGAACGAATATTGACAGGGGTAACTCAGCCACTTGTTTTCGTAGCATCTCACTACCTGCGCGGCACTTGGAACGCGTCAGCCTCACCGACAAGTACAGACTTGTACTGATTGAGAAATGATTAACTACCGGCAGAGAGCAGTTCCCTTAGCACATGAGACCTTCTAAAACTAAATCCCAGTCGCTGTAGGAAACATAACATCTGTTGGCCCAGAAACCATGTCAATATCCGTTTAGAGTTTCTCTGTGTAGGAGGAAGAGCTTGAGATGTGAGGACGTCCGCATCACTCAAATGAATGTGTCTTCTCATCAGCTATAACTAGACAATCTCCCCTTTGGAAGCACTACATTCTTGATGGATATCGACTAAAGTACCCCATTGCCTACCATATTTCTTGAATACGCCTTTCTCCATGCTCTTTGTATACCGAATCAACTCAGCGTTCTTCGTGCAGACATGTCCACCACAGATTCAGTTCCTCCAAGTCCTGCATCGGCAGAATGCATTGGCCTCTCTTGCGCAACGCTTGTCATTTTTGGCATATTGTTGTTTCCTGCTTTGTACATCGCCTACAAGCATGGAAAGACTGGCAAGATGTGCTGGCCGATCCTTGTAACCTTTTTTCTCTTCCGGATCGTTTCTGACGCCTACTACTTGGCTGGCCGTGACAAACCTGACGTGCCGACAACAGTGGCCATGATGACCAGTTCCGCTTGCACTGCGACTCTGTCTTTGACGATTATTGGCTTGATTTACGAAGCGTACGCACACCCAATATCGTTGTTCTCCCGAAACATCCAAACAAAGCTAATCTCACGCAAGTTCGAGTCTTCCTTTATCTCCATCCAAGCGCTGGAGTAACAAAGCAGTTCTCGCTGGGATGCACTTTATCTACACAGTCGGCACCGTCATGGCAGCATACGGTGGAAGCCGTGACGCGAAAACCCCTGCAGGGATCCTAAACGACGGGCTTAACAAGACTGGCAACGTTCTGATGTTCCTGGTCATACTCGGTACTATGCTCTGGCTATGGCCTGCTGGAGAACACACCTTCTATGCTCGCCAGGACGTCAACTACCACGCTTCCAAAGCGTTGATCATGGCCGCTGCACCGAGCACCGTGCTGCAGTCGATCCGCCTAAACTACGACCTAATCTACGCTTTCACGCAGATCCCCAGTCTGCATCCCACCACAGGGAGTTTTGCAATGAGATTTATTACGTTCTCTCTTCAGTTTGTTATCGTCATGGCAGCCCTCATTGCTGGCTGGTCCAGCAGAGATGCCGCTAAGATCCGGGCAGCAGCTCTTGAGCTGTATTGTACTTCCGGTTTGGTTTAAGATACAGGACATGGAGAGACTTAGTCCCGGGTTTCATCTGTTGCGAGGCATGTTCTGGTAGAATCGGAGGCTGAAGGTAGTAGCGCCCTCATGTCGAAAGTCATTAAGGAGGAGGATGGGTGAACATGTCAGGAGATAGCAGCGAAGGAATCGTCAGTCATGATGTCGAAGGTTTCGCATAGCTAATCAGGGGAACCAAGTTTCGCTATTGAGAGTCAGCCACCAAGTGTGCTCCAGCTGCTGACTTCCAAGTTCGAGCATTGCGTGGCAGGGTAAAGCTCGCACAATGTTTACCATAGGTAGGTAGAGCCAGATGGCTGTTGCTAAATTGAACCTTGAAACATACTATGTATAGCTGATAAAGAGGGCGAATGAGAACAAGTAGGGGTACTCTCTATGGAATTATCTTGTGACTGCACACGAAAGATAAGAAGAAGCATGTCTTGATGAGGGAATTGCCTCACCGATATCAGCCCCGCCCGGTAAGAGTTTCTTTAGGTCCTTGTACTATGCGGTGGCATCTGGCCCTTTGCACCATCTCGAAGTTGTCGAGATTTGAGTGCTGATCATTCATATCAGTGGCTCCAAAGGAAGTTGTCGCCTCTCAATTTGGACTGTGAGTTTGAGCCTGCAAATAGTGCCAGTGGATGAGACCTCTAGATTGGCAAAAGAGGGCGTTTTTACCTTAAGAACCAACATATATGCTGGGTATTGCGTGTGGCAAGTTCCGCATGGAGACAATGTATAGTTCCCAAATGCTGTCCAAGCCTAAACCTTTCAACGCTTCTAGCAGCGAGCTGCTAGAAATCCATTCATGCTACGTACAAGGTCGGACTTCCGATGAGTTCATACTCAAACACTCAGAGGCTGCAACGAACCATTATAAATAGAAGATGATGGAGCAAAGCTCAAGGAAAGTATTTAGCTGAGTCTGATGGTTGCATATTGACTTCCCTCAAGCGCATTGTCCAGCGGGCATGGCCTGCGAAAGAGACCAGGATGAGACAGTCACATCATGAAATTGCCACAAAAGACCACCTCTTATTGAAATTCATTTGTTCAGTGATTCTTCGGTGGCCGATGATTTGCCCTTCATTTTGATGGGTTTTCCAGAGGGCGTACAAGTGATTTTCTCGAGACCCCACTCCTGGGCGTCAAACCCCGTCAGCGCATCTCACCAGGGCTGGACCGTCATGTCATGAAGTCGCTACAAATGTGCTCTCACGAGCCTGAAACTCATTTTTAGAACTCTATCCGCATTGAGAAATAGTTTGGCTATACGCTGGCTTATATGAGAAGATATTTCGGTCCCTTTCCTGACATCATAACGTCCCAGTATCATCGCGCCAGTGAGACCCTCTGAGACCACCGGGCAATGTCATGAAATCGCTACAAATATACTCTCGCGAACCCGGAACTTATCCTCAGCATTTATATATGTTAAAAAGTAGGCCATCATAGCTTGATCTATAAAAGATGATGTTTGGGCCGACTTCCTGACATCGCATTGTCCCAGACCATGTTCCCAGTGGCGCCAATGGGTGGCCGCAACATGATGTCATAAAATCGCCCCGACCAGGGCTTGATGAGCCCAAATTATATCCTGGGCGATTCTTTAAAAGCGAAAGATGCCTCGCGAGAATTTTTTCAACCTCATTGGTGCGCATCTAAGTCGTTTTCATGGGACCTCACTGTTGGCTCCTCCACAAAGTTCGCGGCGACACTATGATCTCATGAAATCTGCACAACCGAGCCATTCTGGCCCAAGCATATGCTTGACCCTCAATAAGTAGTCATTAAATACTTGTTCAAATTTTAGGAGTTCCTTAAAGCTTCCCTCATATGTCTCAGATCAGGACCACCTACTATATAGGTTGCTAACCCGTCTAGCCATCATCTCATGAAAACCACCTAAATGAATAGTTCCGGGCGTGACGCATGGTCAAAGCTTTCTATTCAGCTTCATATACCGACTCTAGAAGCTTGTATAATCACTGGAAGTGTTTAACACGCAGTTCCTGAGATCGCAACACATGGCTGACTGGGATTCGCGAGTGTTCGCAGTTTTGGGCACGCACGACGAGGCGAGGGTAAACATTATGCCCAACCTCGGTCCCTCCTAGCGCCAATTAGAGGCTTCATCTATCAATTTGAGGTTCTCGGTACTTGAATCAGTTGCTCCAAGACCTTGCAACGGTCCAAGGCATGCCAGCTGGACAGGCCGGCGCTCTTCCCTGATTCATGCATCTTGCTTATCCAGGGTTAACCGACTAATCCTTTCACCGAGGGCATATCTCTAGCAAGTAACATTGTTCACCACGCAAATGCAACACGAAGACACATTGTTAAATCATTTCAAGATACCCTCAAATCTACTTTTCATTAATCTGCTGCAAGTAGTCTAGATAAGAATTACGCTACAGCTGGCTGCCCTGGCATCATGTTATTAACCATATGAGGCTGAGAGTTCGAACTTTCAATTCAGACACGGTCACAACGTCCAGTCGACGATTGTGCATGAGCCATTTTATAGAGCTAACATCAAAAAGTTCGTCTTGTCATCGTCAACTCTGGGTTCGTCAGGGTCGCAAAATGCGGGGGAGGGGCTGTGACAAAATAAATATCAAGATGGATAAAAAGCAGATTAAGCACCTATGGGAAGGAAAGCCTTTGTACACCATGATAATTGCCTTTTTTTCCTCACCACGGTTATTATCTATTGGGTGGAAATCCTCACCTGCGTGTCAAGGGTTTGACTACTTAACCATCACGCATGTTGATGCGGGTCACGTACGTTGATGCGGGGTTGGTCAGAACCTGGATTCCGCTACCCTGCAGGACTAGCCACGTGACTCTCCTGGAGCAATCACCCTGCCAACGGCGCGATCAACTCCACACCTAATCCACGGAGGTAAACACCACTTGACGACCACAGATGATAGTGCAAGTACTATCGGCTTTGAGAATGAAAGACATCTACGTTGCCAAAAATCACCAAGGCGAGTATCGATTCGTCTATTCTTGGCTAGAAACAATCGATTCGACACCACCTCAGCCGCCCTTTACGCGACCTCTCAAGCGTCGCAAAACAAACAAAGCTCATCCCTCGAACTCGACACGAAGGCGCAATCGCTTCTCAATTTTGACGCCTTCCCATTCATCTCTATCAGCCTCTAACTTGTCAGTCCCATCGCGGGGCCACGTCAAGTCCCAGATCGCGTCCACCCAATGCAGTAGCAGCAAGGTGAATCCAGAAGTCATGCCTGGCTCATCTCGGAAGCGGAATAGGCCGGCATCCGAGATAGATTCGGGCTCTGCCTACTCCGACGATGAGGAGGCTTTGTATGAACAGACCCCGAAAGCTTCACGACAGGGAGATGGTCTGAGAGGCTGGCGCCGAGATGATCGGAGTCGCTCTGGTCGTTCTACACCGTCTCTGGCATCCTCCTCTGCAGCTTCTGGAGCTTCATCACCGACAAAGCAGTTCCGATATGCTGAAAAGCAAGAAACAGGCTTCCAGCCTCTGAATTTCGAGCCAAACATCCACCGACTGCCTCCATCACTGCAGAGTCTCCGCCGAAGCTTGACCAGCATCTCATTTGGGGAAGCAATTTTGCCTCTTGACCTACAAGACAAGGTATGGCTTGAGCTTGAGCTCGACTAGTAATGTTCTACCACTGACCCTTTCTAGGTGGAAAAACTGGGCGACTTTCCAAGATTTGCTTTTTATGATTCCCGCACACACTCAACGCAGTGGCGTATCCCGCCCATTGCCCTCGTACAGCAAGTGGTGAAGCGCGCAGTCGAATGCGACCAAAATCGCGAAGGTGAATCTCCTGGAACATGGATGTTCACCGCCTTCTTCTCGATTTCGCCTTCCGAGAGGCAGATAATGCTGGCTTGGTAGATTATAAATACTGGTTTGTGACACCTTCATGAAATTCCACCTGAAGGCATACTGATTAGATCCAGCACTGGTGCGCAGATCGTAGCAGAGTATAAACCGAAAGGCGCCCCTTCCAAGATGGTCGACTTTTGCGTCTGCATCAAACCCCAAGAATCAAGTTCAGAAGCCCGAGTCATTGAATCCTTCACAGGGGAGCGGCCAGGTCTCTCAATAAACCACACAGACTGGGGCAACTTCTGCAAGCATCCTATTGCTCTCTCTATTGAGACTAAGCGTCAGTCCGATTGGGACAAGGCCCTGCTTCAGATCGGGACATGGCATTCTGCTCAGTGGCGGTCTCTCCAATTCAAGACTAGAGTTGAGTCGATAGACTGCCTTCCAGGGATCGTCGTTCAAGGCCACTCTTGGCACTTTGTTGCCTCAACTTTGGAAGACGGCAGGTCAAAGCTTTACAATAAGCTGGATATCGGTAGCACAGATAGTCACTTTGCGGCCTACAAATTGCTGATGGCGTTGCAGTGCTTAGGGTCCTGGATCGAGCAGACTTATTGGCCTGCCTTTAAGGCTGATATACTTGGTCAAGCCTCTAGTTAGTCTTAATATCCCATGAAATTTGTCTGGCGGGAATTTGTGGCCTAACTGGGAGATTTTGATGACATTGTACAATGATGGAACTAGATGCGATTGCAAATTTGATAATGCATGACTTGACGAGACCACGGATGGCTCTTTTGGCGACAATGCAGGGAGGCCCGGTGGTCCTGGAAACGAAGCTGGACAGAACACTCAGAGGAGTCAATCGAGTAGCACGATGGCTCGCTGCGGGATTATTCTTGAGGCAAGCTTAGATAATAGCTGATCCCGGTTGCTATAGAGGTTCTTCATGCAGCTCAGGGCTTGACTACTGCAAGTGTATCAAGGTTGTGAAATGCAGAACAAGCCTTATTTCAAGGAGTGGAGGGGTATGAATAGTGCTGTGGCTTGGGAGACCTAATAGACTGCACAAACTTCCAGAAGAACCGATGTGATATTAATAGACTCAAGGGACGAGACAATCAGCCATGGTGTCTCAGGTCTGTAGGGTGTCAAGAACCTATAACTAACTGTCCAGCGTTCTAAGGTACAAAATACAATTAAACACCCAATTGATGACAAGTAAAAAGACCCTCGTGCCGGCTGTAGTAATCATCCCGAGACAATAATACAGGGCCAACTTTCCACATAGCGAAGGGGTTATGGATCTCAATGACAACCTAACATCGTTCCGTAATCCATGCCCTCCGCCATACCCTGGGTCCAGGAGTGAAAGGGCGGATCGCACAGTGACCACGGTAACTGGAAACCACTCCAGGAGAACTACTATCCCAGCTGGGCCAATAATCGCAGCGAACATAGCCAAGATCCATGCCGAGTTTGTGTCCGAAGTTGCTTCATCGGTTTGTTGTGGGATGACTCCAAGGTCCTGGGCGGTCTGTCTGAAAGGTAGGGCAACAGACGAGATGATGAATAGTTCTACTGCCTCGCACGCTAGCAATGTGCTGACATAGTACCGCCAGGACGCGAAACTAACGGAGCGAACAGAATCGATCAGACTTCGCAGGGAGGAGCGATTCCCTCGGACGATTGCCCACGTGCGCAAGAGTTTCAATGGGGCGCAAAGTACGATGGTGATGATGGTTTTGGCGAAATATCCTAGGTAGTGACCGAGAAAGGTGGTAAAGACTTCTCGGAATACTTGTTCAACGACGCAGATGCAGAATGGCGTAAAAGGAAAGATGAATGCAGTGAAAAAGTTAGGCGAGTCGTTGGGGATGTTGGCCGAGAGCTTATCGAACCCGGCCGAGTTTGCAAGAGCAGAGTTCCGGGCGATTGTGAGGACTGGGAAAAGGTAGAAGTAAGGGTAGGATACCTGGGCTGGCTGTAAGCGTATATTTCCTTGATACGGCTTTGGCACATACCACAAACTGAGCAGTGTTCCTAACATATAGCCAGAGGTCTAGAGCAGGTGCGGCCTGCGTATCCATTTTGGGTAGTTGTGTCGAACTCTTCTTTCTTGATCTGGGCTTGTATGAAGATCAATGTTCCTCGGCTGGGACGGAGCGGCGTTTATGTACTGACCGAGCATTGGTGAAAATCCTGCTTGAAGAGTGTTGGTCGTGAAGTCGGGGATTTCTACTTGTGGCATTCCATCTCTATCCTTGCAAGACGGACAGGGATCCTGTAACGTACCAATGGTCCCCTAAATTTACGTTCTTACCTGTCATTGGCCTATTAGTGTGTTAGTTAGAATCCTCAGGCTTGAATGAGTCATAATCGAACAAGCTGAACCGTGCGTAACCACGTCAGTGGGGATAATTCACTCAGCTGCACCGTTCTGGTAAGCTCCGAAGTCTTTATATTAGGTATTTCACTGCTGCCTTGTTCTGGAACCGGCAGCCCATTATTGTTGTTGTCAGGCCTTCACGCCGACGGTGAGGTCCGAACAAGTCTTGTCGGTGGAAATATAGTCGTGATCCGACAACTTCACCGTTATGTTAAAATGAATACATAAATCATAGGTTGAGAATTCGGAGGCCTGGCAAGAACTAATACAGTGATAAATACATGCCTTTCAGCGAACTGCCCGAGACTCTTTGATCTCCATTTTTCGCGGTAAACACAACGCTGTCTCACCGACGAGGCGACTCTTTCTGTAGCACTGGAAGCACTGACATGCCCTAGCAGAAGAATTTAGTTTAAATCTTCCCACCCCAGGAAGTTTTGGAAATGCCAGGTAGGTTGGAATCTTGGTTGCTACTGCTCCAAAGCAATTCTCATAGCATGCCACCCCCGAGCGGATAGGCAAAATGATCCGGCATGGCTGTGTGAAGTGCCAGACTACCTTGAAGCCCAGTTCGGCGCCGTTCTGGCACCCTGGGCTGCCTTACACTAGTTTACAGTTTACCATCAAGGCCGGACGCTGAGAATTAGGCTAGTTGCTCGGCTTGTCTACTTAGTTGCTTTGCGTCTGCATTGATTCATCACCATATCTGGGCCCAATGTTTATCTGTGACAATAGGCAAATGCTGTGCGGTACAGACGGCTCAACCGGCCCGGTAGATAATGGGCCGTGTCGTTCACTTTTGCCTCTGGCATGGCGGTTATTGTGTACAACAGTAAGGCATCCACTTCAGCAGGGGTTTCGGCCAGTCTCTCGAGAAGGAGGGAGTCAGGGAGAAATACGAAATATGACGGGTAGAATTGGTGGTCTCAATGCCGTCTTCAAAAGAAGGCATAGGCACACACAGCTATACACATGACAGCATCAAAACCCAATTCTGTTTGACTGATAAGATGTGCTTTGCTTTTGGCGTCAGTGGAGATGTAAAATCGCATTCCAGCTTGCAGAAAGGGCATCTCGCACATGTTCTGCTTCTAGGTCGTTGTTGACGTAGGATGGGGCGGGCGAATGACATATGACCATGTGGACTACCTACTTGCGCCTCAATTACTCTACTAAGCCTGAAGAATAATAGCTCTTGATGCCGTCATGTATTGATAACTGTATCTTTTGCTGTTGTGACTGATAGTCTCTTGTGGACTCATCATTGAAAACAATAATAAAAAAAGAATAATAGCCTCTCCGACAAATATGCCGAACTATGATCAGTTCTTAGTAGAGGATCTAAGATTCGATTACGGGTTACGAAGGACGGACGCTCCCGTCACTTTGGCCATTTCTTGCACGGGGGCCGCGGGCCGGTCTATAAGTGCCATCATAACTAGCTCTAGTATCTTAGCTTCTCCAGTGATTGGAAATGGTTTAATAACCCCTGTATTCGTCTCAGACCTTAAGACTTTTACTCAAATCTGCCGTGCAGGGCCTGCGACAAATCCTTCAACTAAACAATACCTCTCTCCTAGGCTTTCTACCCCATTAGCCTACATTCAACCACTTCCAGGATTCGAGGTCAAGTTGTTGGCTGACTCCGTTGAAATGCCCAGGAGCTGTATATTTCATTGACCTGCTGACGAGCTAGCTGTTGAAAGGAAAGATCTATCCGTAGTATCTAAGCTTCCTGACCCAGCTACTGCATTTGGGGCGGATGTACCATCGCCTGTTGATGTTGTTGTCTGCAAAGTTGGTGCGTCCCTATAAAGTGGACTGTATGTTCCTGAAGCTACGTCGAGTCTCTCCTGACTCGTTGAGGTGGGGTCACCAGTCGCAGCCAATTTGGAAAGGGTCGGAGTGTCCGTGTAAAATGGTCCGTATGTTCCAGAGGCTACATCAGGCTCCTCCAAGCCCCCTGAGGTGGCATCATCTGTTGCTATTGTGGGAGGTGTCGGTGTGTCGGTGGAAAAGGGTCCATATGTTCCCGAGGCTACTTCGAATCCACCATGATTGTCTGAGGTTAAGGAAGTGTCTCCTGCGTTAGATATGTCGGTAAAAAGGACTCCATCGGTCTCAAAGGCCATCTCCAAACCCTTCTTATTATCTGGGTCAGGCTTATTCGATGTTAACGTCGGAAAAGCTGGTGCGCTTGTGGAAAAAAGTCCATATGTTTCTGACGCTACCTCAGGGTCAACCTGACCACTTGAGGTAGACGGGCCACCAAGCTCATCAATATGAATCATGCTTGTGGAAAACGTGGTCCGGGTGTTCCTCTCGCCATCCTTTTCAACTATCATCATATTAGAAATGCCATGGTCGGATGAGGGGAGCCAACTTACATGCAGCTCCGGAGGGTTGAACTGATGAGCGAACAGGCGCCAAATATGTCGAGAGGTAAGTGAAACACTGGACCCTATGATTCTCGTGGATTGGCTTGGTATGTCCACTTTGCGCCTTGGCGGCGACGGCGTTGATGCTTCCGAGCCAAGCAATGGCCAAAACGCGCATCTTCATGATGACGAGACAACAGACAGAAAAGGGGGGGAGAAAACAAGGAGGCCATATAACATCCAAGGTCCGAGTTGGCATCTACAACACTGTCAGGGGCTCCCTACCTTTTGGGTGGTCAAATGGCCGGTTTTTGTATGTCTCAAAGGGAGAGTACAAAACTTGGTTCAGTAGGAATAGTGTGATTTTACTGGGTAAAGCAGTCTAAGACACTTTGAATGACTACGTCAATCACCAACCGACTTTCCAGAGCCTTAGATATTCAAAGTATGGTTATAGAACTTGGAATTCAATATTGAGGCTTGGTGAGGAATGGGGACGACTTGGTTGGAACGGAAAGTCTATTGGATTTTGAGACAGCACTGCTCTCGCAATTAGCCTAGTCAGACTCGTAGTACTCTTACCGCCTGCTCCTCTTTGAGAACGGGGTCTGTCTCACATGACAAACTGATGGAATGCATTGTCTTTTTTCAATGACGAACAAGTTCCTGCTACTTGGCCATCAGACTAGTCGTACTCAAACATTTCAATGACTGAACAGCGTGCCTTGCCCACGAACGAGACCCATCTTGCCGAGCACCTGTGCCACCATAGCAATGACCAGCTGCATTCTTCCTACATTTTCATGCAGGGCTATGCGCGGGGAAAACACCACCACCTGTTGATTTGATACTCAGGTGCAAAACTGTTGACGAGATTTTAAAACTTAGTGTATGCCTCGAAACAGGCTAATATCAAGCCCTTGCAGAAGATCGTCATCGGATCCAGCGCGTCTTTGGTCGGTTATAGGTCATGAGCGACGGTTCGACGAGTTGGGTTATCAAATCTTTCTTTTTAGTCTGGAAGCTCTGGAGATACAACTACAGCCCATGTGTAGGTGGAAAGGGGAAGGTTGGGTCAAGGGCTGCTGCAAGTATTGCAGTCCACGACCGTTCGAGAGCGTAAAGTGAGCCGGTGGAGCGGACAAAATGTGGGAACCATGTCAACGTATCAAGTCCAGCATCCGCTACCTCGCGTTTGAGGCTTTTCAAGCGGGCTTAGATTTGCCTTGATTCATCTGCATTGTAGGAGTTCCATTCGCAAGTGAGCCATTGAGCTCCGTGTAGATACCTGATAGGAAGCCCATGCACAATCGCCATCACTTTCCGGCTCCTGACTGTCGAAAGTGCTCTAAAGGGAACGATCAAAGGCTCTGCGTCCATCATGGTAGTTGCTTTTTGGGCCTTTGCGAACAAGTAGTGTGCTGCAGATCTGGAGCAGATATCCTGGGTGCGTACCAAACATCTGTCACAAGTTGTTGGAGAAAGGAAGGATCTCGACATAGGCCGACAATAAGGCGGAAAATCAAGAATGACAGCCACTATTGTCCTCAGGCACAGATCCCACCATGGAGTGGAACAGGTCGAAGACATCCGGTGATTCCAGTCGACCCTCTCTCTGTACAATCGCCTGGGCGACACGGTACTGTACATTGATCCACTCACCATGCACAGCTTGGTATCCCAGCGCCAAGACAAGCAAACCAATCCTCCGTCCCAGCCCGATTCCCGAAGGAGGAGTGCAGCTGAGAAAGCTCTGATGTCCTCTCCTGTGCTTTCAAGAGCTCATCGTAAGTAGTCTTGGCCTTCAACACGCGCTGCAACTGTCCAAGATGTGTTTGTGCCTTCTCAAGTTCGCTCTCCGCTAACTTCAATTCATCTTTAGCAATGGCGATCATCCCTAACAGGTCAGGCTGGAAGTTGCCGATAGCATCGTGATAGTAGGTGGCCCCTTCGATAAGAGCTTGTCGCGATCGCTCGACAGTACGGCCAAGCATTCCCTCAGCTGCAATAGAGTTAACCTCGTTCTTCAAGCTTTCCATTGCCGAGTCCATGGCTATGCGCATCTCCACCGCCAACTCTTGCCTGGCCTCTAGCTTATCCAGCTTTCTGGACGCTTCTGCGCTGGCAAGCTTTGCTTTTTCCCACCGTTCGTGTGATTTGTCAACAAGTCGACGAAGTTCAGGCTGGGTGACAACGGCCAACCGGCTTTCGTACGAGCCTGCAGCAGAACTAGTCGCGCCCGATTTGCCCGCCCTGTTGGTATACACATCGAGTTCCCGAAGTTCAAGGACCACCGAGGCATCAGAGGGGCTGAGGCCAGAGGTATCGACGCGGAGGAGCAGCGACAGCAGGCCAGTCTGCTCATCTCGGGGAACAAATCTGTCAGGGCATGGTTTTCCTTGAACTGCTCTTCGCAGGCACATGAGGGCTCGAATTCCGCAACTCCAATTATCCCTTTGCTTGGGGCAGGCCTATCCTTTCATCAGCGTGGAATCAACCATAGAACCGTGCGATGGGTCAGGGCTAACCGCTTGTATCGCCTCAACATCCTCATTGATGCCACACTTGTTTAACAATGCCTTGAAACGTTGCCCGACCCTCTCACAGCGCTCCGGTACAGGTATTCCATCGTGAAAATGGAGCGTGAATCCGTGTTCATGATGAGACACGAAAGCCAAAGACCGGTGGCCTGGGTGGTGAATCCCGAATGCCAATCGTCGACCGTCATCCAATTCCTTCACGGTTTGAGGCAGGCCGTCGGTATCCTGAAATCCTTCAAACTAAACAGAATCCAAGAGCCTGGTGGGGGATCCTAGCCCGTCGTATTCTACTTGGACCACCCGACAGAGAAGGTTGATGACATCGTCTGTCATACACTCGTCAGAAGTCAGTTGCTCATAGACTTTGCTCGCCGTCAGACTATATTGGCATTGACGCTTGTGCCACGGTTCAAATGAGACCTGGTTCAAGTCAGCTGTTTTGCCCGTCAAGTCATCGAAGTACTCGAGACTGTGCTTTTCAGGTGTTGGGCTCTAGGCAACATGCTCATAAAAACGATTCTCGGGTCCAAACAATCTAACCCCTCTGGAGGGACCGATATGTTCCCTCTCGACCATCTTGGTGGACGATTCAACGAAAGGTGGTTTCGGAGCTTGATCCATGGGCTCCGGAGTCAAGCCTTTCGGCGAGGAGGTTAGACATCGAAGTGGCAGAGGACTCGGGGAGACTCTTTCGCGTGACAAGGCTAAGCCCCGTCGACCAGGTGAGGATAGAGAGTCACCTGCAGGTTCGAAGTGGGGGTGCGAGGGGGAATAGAGTCTCGGGCCATCGATGACAATAGGAATTTCCAAGTCTTCGGGCTGATTAGAGCCATGGCAAGGCGTGTCGCATAGGTCTAGTGAGCCATGAGCCACCACACGACCAACTTCGATAGAACCATCTCTGGGGTTCGATTGACCATTCTCTTGTGCATCAGCTCGACTCTCATTCGAACGAACCTCGATTGATGTTGTGAAGTCGCGGGGCGTGCTCTGTTCCAACTCCAATATTCTAGAAGCGGCGGGGGCCACGTCGTCGGCGGTATGGTTTGTTCGAGCAGGATCGGATTGAAGTCCGGTATTGGAGTAGATGAGAGCTCTGTCGGTGCTGTCCGCGTTGCTTCCAATTGCCTCAGGATTGCTAGAAGCTGTAGAGGCCATCCCCCAGTTGCCTAGAGTCTCAAGCGCCTGTTTCGCAATGGCAGTTGTTAGACAGAGTGGTCGCGAGCCTCGACGTCCATCCATAACTGCTCTCCGCAAGATGCCTCCTGAGGCCCAGAGTGTGCCACGCTCAATACCCTTTTCAGCAGCCATGGCACTGATCTTTGCCATGTACTCAACAACTCGATCGGCCGGAGAGGAAATGCTGCCATTGACGACAGTCCCCTCTCGAACATCGGCAGGAATCCATTCCGGGCCACCCCAATCCTCGTCCAATTGGTTCTGCAACCTCTCGATCCGGGTCCTGGCTTTTTCGCGATCCAGTCGTTTCTTTTCCTCCTTGGGGAGCAAAGACTTGGCGTCTTGGTAGGCAGCTGCGACTTTGGGGAATTCCGTCACGACGCTTTTCAATACTTGAGCTCGCTCGTCTTCGTGGTATCCGGAAATGATGGCCGGGAAGTCATCGTGGACTTGAGTTGAAGTTTCGGAGTGCATGACTGTAGAGGCAATCGCGTTGACAGCCTGGTAGGAAATGGTCAGCAAAGATCGCTCAAAAGGACCTGATGAAAGGGTGAAAAGAGTGCGACAGGCAGAGTCGGCACGGTAGCAGAAACCTCAACAGGAAAAAGATGCGGGAACTGACGTGATGGAGGAGAGACAGGCACCGAGGAAGGGCTATTGGATTTGCCTTACCAGGATCCTGGGTCGTTGGGTCGTCGGCGGAGCACTCTCGCGACCATCCTCGATGCCGGTCGGCCAGCTCAATCGAGATAAATGCTGGTCTCCGGTCAAAGGTCGACGAGGAGGAGTCATGGGAGCCGAGAACTTCTCGGCGAGAAGTGAATCGCTGAGGTGAAAAGAAAGGAACGGACGCTCCCATCGAGGGCGTGCGCAGGTAAAAGGCGGCGAGAGATTTGACAAACAGAGGCCCGATACAATAATTCCGCTGGACTCACAACACTGAGAGACGAGTTTCAGCTTGCGTAAAGTACCAGGGTGGCCGACACGTCGATCGTCCCGAGTCCAAAGGGCTGAGTGCGAGACGCGGGAGAAAGCCAAGTGGGGGGTGAGTGGCGCCTTCGCATGTGGCGCAGACCACGGCAGCCAATCAAACCTCGCTTCTCAGTTTCAAAGACTGAGAACCATCAGCCTGGTTGGCCGTGATTGGTGCAAGCCATACAAGGCTTGATGCACTCTTTTTGCATGGTGCTACGAAGTATTGGTGAAGGATATCGCATTGATGACGAAACAATGTCTCAATTAAACTCATGCGTCATGCAGTGTTTCTGTTTTGGAAAATATCCATGTATGAAATTCACTGGTATCGAGACAGGGATAAGAGAAATCGTTCCTGGAATGTCGTTGTTGATGATGGATGATGTGGCACTTCCCAAGTCTAAGTAGATTGAGAGCGAAGGAGCGGAGCTGAAGCCCGGAGCAGGAAGTGGGGGAGCCGGTCCGAAGAGCCGGTCCGCCGGAAGACGTGAACTTCTCAATTCGCAAGCCGTTTGACATGGTGTCTCCTTATGGGAAGCTTGATAACTCCGCGTTGTAAATTGATTAGTAGTAGCTGTTTTTGAAAGTCTTCAGCGGTAATTTTCAGCGGTAACTTGAGTGTCTGAAAGCAGCCGTTCCGGGCACTCTCTGCGCTGATTGTCATCTCAGATGATCCCACAGCCGGATGTTCATCCGAGCCCATACCTGTTAAGCTGAACCAAAAGGAAATTCTGAGGTGGCATTCATTGTGGATGAAAAAACTACCAATCAACCCGCCCTCAGATCAATAGCCCCAATATCTCAGAGCTTGGAGGCACCAAGAAGCGTCGAACTAGGCGATGTTGGCATGCAAGCTGTTTGAAGACAAGGCGGGGCCGGCGCATAGATGTTGAAGATTGATTGATCTGTTAGTTTGGATGGAAATATTAGTATAAAGGAACCTTCAAATTCTTGAAAGGACAGCAGTAAGACCATCAAGTTCACTCACAGAGTGATTGCCTATAATCTATATATATACATTGATGCCGTCAACATGGGTCTACCATGAGCCATCCGTTGCCAAGCTCTACCAGGTTTCCCTCCTAGCATCATGCTTCATGCATGATCTGAGAGCCGCCCGCTCAGCTTCCGCAGTCAATCTCGCACTGGTAAATGTGTCAGCTCAATGTTCCACATTTCTTCAAGATATGAAGAACTCACTGGTGATTCGCAGCCAGATCCCGATTCACAGCCGCCCGAGCCAGAGCCCACAGAGCCACAGTCGGAGCCAGAGCCACAGTCCGATCCTGATCCTGTTCCTGGTACTGCGACGGGGCCTGATCCAAAGCCAAAGTCAAAACCGCAGTCAGAGCCAGAATCACATCCGGCACCTGATCCGAAATCTGGGACAGTGATTGGGATATCCCCTGAGCCTGAGCCTGAGCCGCAGTCCGAGCCAGATTCACATTCTCCTGACCCGAACCCAGATCCAGGTCCAACAACTGTGCCTGATCCAAAGCCAAAGTCAAAGTCAAAGCCACAGTCACAGCCAGAGGGACATCCAGCACCTACTCCAAAGTCTGGGATGGGAATAGTGCCTGAACCTGAGCCTGAGTCTGGGATTGGGACTGAGCCAGAGCCTTCACCGGAGCCTTCACCAGAGCCCCCCCCAGCGCCTTCTCCAGAACCTTCCCCGGAGCCTAAGCCAGAATCAGGTACCTCACCCGAGCCTGTGTCTGGGACTGGGGCTGGGGAGGAGCCTGAGTCACAATCTGAGCCCGAGCCGCAGTCGGCATCTGATCCTGATCCTGGGGTAGGGCCCGAGCCAGATCCCGACCCTTCACCGGAGCCTGCTCCAGATCCTTCTCCGGAACCTGCTCCGGATCCTTCACCAGCGCCTGAGCCAGAATCAGGTACTTCACCCGAGCCTGAATTGCAATCCGAGCCCGAGCCGCACTCAGTATCTGATCCCGAATCTGGGGTAGAGCCTGATCCTGGGGTAAGGCCCGAGCCAGAATCAGGTCCTGACCCTTCGCCAGATCCTGATCCTTCACCAGATCCCGACCCTTCACCAGAGCCCGAGCCTGCGCCTGGGACTGGAACTGGGGTAGATCCTGAGCCACAATCTGAGCCCGAACCGCACTCAGTATCTGAGCCCGAATCGGGGGTAGAGCCGGAGCCGGAGCCAGCGCCTTCACCAGAGCCTTCACCAGAGCCCCCCCCCAGAGCCAGACCCTGCGCCTGAGTCTGGGACTGGGACAGGGCTAGAACCTGACTCACAATCCGAGCCTGAGCCACAGTCATGACCAGATCCAGAGCCTTCAGATCCAGATCCTGAGTCTTCACCAGACCCCGAACCTTCACCAGATCCAGATCCCGAGCCAGGGCTAGGACCTAAATTAGATCCTTCACCAGAACCTGAACCTTGACCAGATCCAGATCCTGAGCCCGAATCCGAACCTTGCCCAGAGCCGGAGCCTTCACCAGATCCAGAGCCAGAACCAGAGCCACAATCCGAGCCTGCGCCGCATTCGGCGTCTGATCCCGACCCTGCACCTGAGCTGCAGTCTGAGCCCGAGCCAGAGTCACATCGTGCGTATAATCCATCGCTAGTGCTGGCGCTCTTGTCACTATTAGAAGAGGAAGACCCATCAACTCCGACAGTAATCGACGCAAATCCGCTGCTATGGTGTCCCTCGGTAGCCATAATCATGTACTCGAACGAGCCAAGCTCCAGGCCGGCACGAGTCCAAGCATCGAAATGGTTTCCCGTAGTGATTGTTCCATTGACGCGCTTCTCACGTCGGACAGACCAGTACTGCTTAAAGGTGTCCGTAGATGACGCGTTGTTCCGGCTGCCGATATAGACATCGTATGTACCGTTATCGCTGGTAACTTCCCCCTTCTTTTCTTTGTCGGTAGAGGGATCATATGTGCCAAAAGATTCCACCACGTAATACTCAACAAGGGGTGAAGTAGTCCATCCATAAAGGGCGAGATAACTATTGCCGCTGGCTCTGTAGGTGCCCGAGTATTCCACTTTCCTATTTCTCTTAGCTATAATTACATAAACTGAAAGGGGGTGAGGACTTACTTGCGACCGCCGGGGTTCCATCCCTTGCCACCAATAAAGTTGGCTCCCTCTGACCACTCAATCGAGTATGAGCCTCCATCGAAACTAGTGAAGTTGACATCCGCTCCGCTATCGGTCCACCAATAGTGGTAGGATCTATAAACTCATGAACAAACTTGTGACATTATAACTTTTGCTGAGTGGCCTACCTATCTTGAGTTTCGGTGCTGCTTGGGGTTGCAGCTGTCGTGGATTTCGACACCCCAACCGGAGCTGAGAGAGCTCCGGTCACAAGGTTCAACCCTGCGAAAAGGGAAAAGAAACAAACCATAATAAAGGAAAGAAATGGAAATTGGGAAAGCGAATGATGATACTGAACGAGGAAAGGAATGAACGACTGCAGACAAAACTTTGCCACGGGAAACAGGTCCCTATACATACTAACCAAAGCAAATAAATGCGTTTACCAAAGAGCCAACACTATTGAGACAGCCCCCTTGACTAAGCAGCCATCCCCCAACAGCGATCAGGCCAGGGGAGAGGAAACAAGCCTGAAACAACCACCGCATGTTTATGCCCGTGGCCTCAGATCGGGCCACTGCCAAGTAAGGGTCAATCCCACTATTTTTCCGCCTGTAAACCGACGTCCTTTTCGTTTCCGAAAACCAATACTGTTAGTCTTGTGAATTAATTGTTGGATTAATGGTTGGCAATTGCGGTGGCTCAGGCAAGTAATGGGTCGATGAGGTGGCGAAGCCGAGTCGGAAGATAGCAGTCTCGCCTGGATAAAGGCCAAGGAAGAGCATGCGATTTGAGAAGAAACTTATGATTGATATACGAGAAATTGTTGGAATGTGCTCGCCATCAAACAACCCAAGCATGCGGCGATAGAGATTGGCCAACCACTCTCCCTTCTTGTTTCAGCTCCAGCAAAATCTCAGACACCTCTGCATTTACCAAGTCAGTTTGAGATTTGATCCTCGGTTACGATAGATGAGAGTCTTGAGCCACAGCACATGCAGCCTGACATCAGCGGCAGCACGATCACCGGATGACTGGTATCAGCCAATTCAATTCAAGTTGTGAATAAGAGGGAGACATATCATGTGGCGTGACAATGCTACCATAAAGAAGACACTCTTCCTTGCAGAAAATGGAACAGATGGCATTGCCCAACAGCTGATGTCGAGGTCCTTCAATCCAAGACATCCCATGGCGGCCTGAGCAGCTCATGGTGTTGCAAAAAGTCTGAGAGCGCAATCCAAGCTGAGGAAGCGATTACAAAGTTAATTGATCAGCGACTTTGCGCTCTGCCGCAATCTGCTCTGGCTGCCCCAGGGTTCATCGTTGCAACCACCTACCTCAACCACATCCTGTCCTTCGTCCTCACATCTCCTCTCTTCAGACGTGCTTGGCTACTCATTTTGGTGTACGTCAAACTGCTGAGAAGGTAAACAAAGTACATTGATCTCAGTTTGAATTAGTGGCATGTACTTGTTGAAAGCGTATTGCGTGACACAGTTCGTCGAGGTAGTATCGAGCTACCCGGCGAGCCTGAAATCTTGGCTTGACTGATTTCTGCTAGGCTGTGCAGCTTTCCGAAACGTTTCATTCCGCTGGAGTTGGTCATGACATCCTTGAAACAGTTCATAGCTTAATTTATAACGTTCCATGTAGGTGAATAGACACGTAGCTATCTACCCTGCTCTCTTTCACAAGAATCATTCCACCCAGAACAACGGTTGTGGCTTGAAACTTGTCTCCAACTATGGGTTGTATCGGGTATTGATCTGGAGTCCTCACTAGCATTTGAATGATTCCATTTCACCCATTGTGCAGTGAACCTGAAAGTTCAGATGTTTAAGCAACCCCGTAGCCTGGTGCGTAGCAGCTTCTCTTGAGACTCTACCAATTACCACCGAGAGAGCCCTCCTTCTCGTCTATCTACTCAATCCAATGCCATGTCGTTTTGTCATCTCTCAAGGATGAGCCAATAGTTTCTTAGTATCGTGAAAGAGTGAAGAGGGCCAAGTAAATCTGCAGCAGTATACTACAGAGGGAGCCGGAACGTTCCACACAGAATTAGTCACCACCTATTGATTGTGTGGAAATGAAGCAATATATTTCTTTACGTGCTCTCCTATGGAATGAGATATATATGTCTAATCCAACACGAGATCTCCATCCTGTGGAGGACCACCATGGTTTCCCATTAGAACCCTGTCTTGCCAGTAGTTGTTGGCTGAAATGGAAAGACGGCAACTCTTAGAACGTGTCCGGTGACTTGGATTAATTCAATGATAACTGCGCCTGTCAGTAATGTCATCTCCCATTTATGTTTAATCCCAAACCACTTGACTTCAATTCGAGGGAGCAGCTGACGGACGCACCAGCGTCGGTGAGTTGAAGTTCCGAGCAGGAAGACGCACCAAAAACTAGAAACTCACCGTTCCGGAATACAGTCGCGTCTACAATCTTCGGGTAGAAGTATGACATGTATAAACTAAGGTACTGGTCTTGGCATGACCTTGGCAAGACACGAAGGCATCGGAATCCCGTTGACACTATGAGTTAATCTGTTCGCCCACGGAGTCGAAGACAACAACTTTCTCGTGATGTCCAGTATCAGAAGCTTCAATGTGTAATCCCAAATCTGCTACCGGCAGGGGGCTCTTACAAGGGTATATGATCCCAAACAATGGGCCTGCCCAGGCACCACCTTGTCTCAGCCCAAGCTCAGCCCATTTTAGCATGATCCTCGCCGGCAACAGCTCGGCTCTATAAACGAAAATGGATTCTGGTGTGACTGAGCTTCGTCTCTGATTTTGTTGCTGCCAGAGGGGAAGAAATCACGCGAGGAGGGTACGATGACCCCTGTCGTAAACTTTAAAAGGTGCTATAGATTCACATCAAGTTACAAAGACCCCTCCTGCACTCAGGGGCTCACTGACTGAAAGTACACAACGCGGTGCACTCTGTTCTAATAACACAGAGGGATGACGTCTATCGAGGAATCGACTCACAACCAAAGCCATAATTTCAAGTATTGTCCAACGTCGACGAAAGGGCAGGACATGATTTGCCTAAGCCGGGCGAAGAACGCGGCGAGGCATAGATCGTAAGTGATGAGCAGACTGGCTCGAGCGGTTTGGTTGGTTGTGCGCAGAGAAAGTAGAGTATTGCTTTCATGTAAGACGTCCTGTGTCGACTGTAACAAAAGGCTGAAGCGATGATGCGTTGAGGGGATGATGTGTGAGGTGCTGGGGGGAAGGGAAGGGAGAGAGATGATGTGGCTGTGGGGACGCCATGGGAGGAAGTGAGGAGCAAACCTACCTGGATCGCTATTAAAGCTATGGAACAATAATTGCTAGTACCGCCACGGTTAAACCCCCTTTTTGATTGAACTTGGTGACGCCTTCAAAGAAGCCATTAGCCACAATAACAAGGAATTCCGTTGTTGACACATGCCGGGATTAAAGCCCAATGCCGCAAAACACCATAGCTTAATATGGCCTTCTATGGCTGCTACAAAAACGCTAATTTGTCAAGCCCACGCACTCTTGTTCCCGGGGATTGAGATGCCGATGAGTAGACTCGCGACACGTGGTTGATCGTGGTTGCAGATGTGCTGCTGTTCCAGAAGCTCCTCGTACTCTTGCTCCTCCTCCAGGACACGCGCAGATTCGGTGGGGGAGGAGAGGGAGGGTGGAAGGCTACCTAGAAAGGAATATTGGTGGCGGCGCTTGATCAGAAGCTGCTCTTGGTGTTGAATGTTGTTCGCGTCCCCCTCCTCACGCTCGGCTGTGCGCTGGCGTTCGTATGGCACAGTTAAGGTTGAATAGAGCCGGATCGAGAGTCTCCCAACACATCAGTCTGTGGCCATGTCCTCGCTCCGCCATGGGATAGTAAAAACATCCGGGCGGCTCTCGTCGTTCAAGGCGCGGCTATGGAAGTAGCTTGAGCCATGAGGAGCTTAGGCCTGATTCTGTCCTGCGAGTGGGCATGTAGCTGTCGAACGAAAGCCACTCGCATTTGTGAGCGCTTCTTTCATAAATGAAGTTACAGCCGCTGTTGTTCATGAAGCTAGACATGCTGATACACCTCGGGAAAGGTACTAGAACATGCTCCCGGTCAAGGTTGATAGTAGTCGCTAATTTCCAAGGAACAAAGACTGTAAGGGATGGGGTTCCGTTGCCTACACGAAGCCACTAAGAGTATGGGCACGCCTCGTAGACGTGTGAAAGCATTAAGAAGAGTCATATGTGCCATGTCGCACATTTGGCGAGAGAATCTACCGAAGAGGGTGTGAGGCTAGGTTGGAGATCTATGGCGGCCTTCAGTGGGCAAGTGGGTGGGCTCAAGCTCCGTAGTATCTTGTCGAGGCTGGCCCGAGCTAGACCCTTGTCATCCGGACGGAAGGCAATCTTGAAGTAGAGGGAGAACTCCAGTGCTACTGGCAAACAGGCCCCCTTTCGTCTTCAACAAGCCGTCATCTTCAACCACCAAGCTCCCCCAAGGCACTCATCACCACCATGGCAACGGCGCCTGGTAACTCAATCACGACCAAGAAGAGACATAGCGCCCCAGCCACACCACACGTGGACGATGACCGTGACCAGGGCCGTGACTCTGGGATGCGTCGTGAAGCGACACGCGCCGTATACGAGCCAGCTGTCGAGATTGAGGGCGCCCAGTACGCAAAGCTCGACGCGGATCCGGACTCCCAGGAACAGCGTCAGTCGATTGTAATAGAGCAACATGTACCGGGGAGCCTGATGATGTGACATATGGAACGCTTGCAACACGACGAGTGGCAACCTAGGCGTCGTCACTACGCAACGGACTATGACGACCGATTGCTATGTGGCAATTCAACCGAGCGGCATTCTTGGAGCCTACCAGTGGCGTGACATGGTTAATGCAATAGCGGGCTAAGAAGAGAAGCCAGCGCCGCGAGGATGGCGAGTGAGGTTGGCAGGACATAGTTAGTGCTTCTAGATTGAATAAGTTCCCGACAATAGCGGATAAGTTGCTGCAAGAGTCCCCATAGAAGTATTCTCTACAAGGTTTTCATAAATATAGAGTGAAGTACTCTCAGTTAGGTATCCTCAGGAAATCGCGACTGCTAGCGGGTAGGCATCGACAAACTAGCCAATTCCTAAACAAACCGCACGATCACCATGGAAGATTGGATCGATGTACTAATAGAAAGAGAGGGGGATTGAGTCTCGTAGTCGTAAGTATGCTCGGAGAAAGTATATACTTGAGATGAGGTATATCTTGGAGGCACTCGTCGGGGTCAATCAGACTCTCTCGTTGTGAACTACTGAATGGATCAACGATTCATACGGGCAAAGTCCGTTTGACTTGATAGAGACGCACTTGAATTTGAACGTCAAGGTCAAGAGAAGTCTTTTGCAATGGCTCCTCAAGTGAGTTGGCCATAATCACATCCTGCGAGATGTGTCGACTAGAGCATCCCACAGTGATGAACATGATCGCTATGGAGAGACTTAATTGGAGTATAGGCTTTTTTATTTAATTTCTTTCTTAAAACTATTATATCATTCAAACTTTAGACTATAGCGTAATAAATACCAACCTCACAGGAGGAATCTATGCGGAAATAACCGGGTCTACCTCGCCGGTTGTTCCGAAAAACCCCAGCTTATCCCTTTTCTCTTTCGTTCTTTACTCTCTCTCATATACTTTCCTATCTCTCTTCTATCCATGTCTCACTATGGCTTCTCGCTTGCTCCCGCGAGCTGCCTTCATCCGGTCCCTACGCCAATCTAGCTATTCGTTCCCTGTCCGGCCCGAGTTTCTCGCTTCGTCATCTGCCAAGTTGGTCAATCCGCGCGGCCATATCATGAACACCGATTCTATCACCGAGATCTTTTCAGTGTCGGTGGTGAAAGGACTGAGCGACGAAAGAGTGCTTTCGCTCTTTACTAGTGGCTTCTTTGGCGGTTTCATCTTTGGCTTTGAGCGCTTCATCCTACGCATTGGGGGCTACAAACTTCTCCCAGCTAAATACACAGGTGTGTTAGACTCAACCTAGACTGGATTACAACGCTCACACTCTGCAGGTTTTGAAACCCCTCCGGACGCAGTCACTGTCTGGAACAAGGTCAACGTGCCCGACACTCATCTACTCCCTGTCGGCAGCTGCTTTTTCGGCTCGTTCCGCATGCTAGCCAAGCACATGGCCGCTGTTCCCTCGGTAGAAGAGTCCAGCTACGTCGACTACGCCTTTGGCTCGGACGCGTTTGTCTTTGGCGGCTGCCACCGTTTCCAGATCACCCGCTTGCCCGTCGCGGAAAAAGAAGAAGCTCAGATTCAGATAGAGCTGCAGCATCTCCGCTGCAACCCACAGAAGAACCAGCCATCCTTGGCCGAGTACATTGAGCGCTTTCACTATGTCTACGCCAAAATGTTATTTGCCAACGGAATCCAGGCATTATTATCAAGGTAGATAGTGATAGATATTAGCATTAGTAGACACCTACAGTTGCCAGTCTGTTACTTCTAGTGCACCTTCGAACCTCTAAAACTGCTCCTGTGACGGGCTAATGATATGACCATGACGGAAGGCCAAGAGACTCTCCCCCTTCCATAATACTTTGGCCGTCCTGCGCCCTTTCACATCATATTAGCAGCGTCCTTGCCAGGCACACGTGGTTGCCTCCACGCCTTTGTTTGATGAGTAGTAGTTGACAGTGTCCTTGATCGCTTGAGGTAATAGCCCAAGAACCGTTGTGGCTACACCCCTGATACCATCCTCAGTGGCGTGAATAGTGACAGTGCTCTCGATATCCTCCAACTTCTCTCAACATTGGTGCAGGCTCCCCTAGCTTTCCCCAAGTAAGCCTGTCTGTTTAGGAACTGGGCTGGCTAACAGATTACGAATTCTCGACCCTCTAAACCATGAGAAGGCTCCTCAGCATCAGCTATTGTGGCAGCTTCTCATGGATGATGGTGGCAACGCAGGACCTCTTGATGCTACTGGACCCCACTCCTTGTCCGGCTTGTCATCCGCATACCGGGTCATGCTGGAGCGCCATCGCCCAGTTTTCTCGCTGCCACTCATGGCCCAGCAAGCTCCGACTGAGCCCTCATCACCGTCAAAGCAATACCAGAAGAGGGCCAGCTTGATTGGCGTGGTACGGCCGGTTCGCTTCGTCAAAGTGCATGTGGCAATCTGCCGCCGTCTCTGAAGACAGTACAGGAGTTGACGTGGCAATCCTCACAAGCCATGCACAACTTCAAGCCTTGAAGGCCAGGTCTCTCTCTTCTTCCAACCTAGGAAGGTCTGAATGCACTTGGAACTGCCACGTGAGAGATCTCTGCTTTGTCATTTAACGGATGCGTTCCCCTTTGTCGAGGTCGAACCCATGACGACGGCCCATATTACAAGATCATTTCGTCCACTATCAAAAGAAGCGATCCTGAATCTTTGTGCTTCCAGTAGCTTCTCCATGGATATCCTTGAGCTGCTTTCCGTCAAGCCTGCTTCTATGGCGACTTCAGTCCACAAGATGGTCGACTTTGCCTTCGTCCTACGTCCTGACCAAGAGTTGGAGCTCTCATTTTCCCTCAAGACAAGCCGGGATAGGAGACGAAACATGCAGTCAGGACCGAGATATAATCAGGAAAAAGATGAAAGGGTTGCCAAGGCCACAATTCTCTTTCCCTTCCCAAGCCACATCGTATTCCCTGATCTTTGGGCGCTGGGGAATGCAGTGTTGGGGTACGCGGCTTATGTCAGAGGCGAATACTTGCAGGATCATCCACGTGAGCTGGTCGAAGCCAACACGTATCAGCGCCGTGATAGACCTGTACTGGGCATCGGCTTGTACCGGGTTTCATATTCGGCCGGTGCTGCTGTTCCAGTTCCATGATTCTCGGTGCCAATAAACACCCACAGCCTAGCTCGTTTCGGACTCGAGGCCAGAGGAATGACTCGCTTGGTTGATGAACATGGAGCGCGTGAAATATGCCATACAAAGTGACCCGCTAGATTACAGGATCGACAGGAGGCTGCTGGTGGCGCCCTGGTCCAAGCCCTCCCCTGACTTGTCTGATATCACAGATCTCCTCACTTTAGGCTACACGAGAAGAATGCTTGCCAAATCACTCACGTATGGGCTATGGCTACGGCCTGGTTCGCTGTTGCAAATCGTTCCACTGACCCTCTCTTTGAAGTCCCCGTAATGTGGTATAGTATCAATACGGCATGGAAGGACTGCTGGTTTCACAGTTCCATCTCGCCGGATTAAAATCTTACTATTTATGCCTTAATTTTGTTGTCTTTCCATCTAAACTTTAGTCTCCCAGTTGAATCTCGCCCGATTAAAACGCTGCTATCAAACTCTGACTAGCTCGAGCCCCCCACAAAGAGAAGGAATAGATGATCTCTTTATGACACACTTTCAGTTGACGCTTGTGTATGCGGGTTATATCGAGTACTTGCTTGTCTGTGTTTCAGCCGGTGGTTTGCAGAGACTTGTTGTTTTGGTCCGTTGATGTGTCCTGCGAACTTAGTACCTATTATAAGACTTAGCGCTTTGACTCAAAATAATCCATCTCCGGCTGTTGCAGACTGAGTCGTCACCGGTGTGTCGCATTTGCTTCACCGACTATCGCTGGCTCATGAAGCGACTGCCATTGAGTAAACACGACCCAAATCTCCCATGGGGAAGCAATTTGGCAGCACCATGGATCCTTTCAAATCCCCGTCATGTATTGGGTGCATCGGGATCTTATAAACCAATACTATCATCGCTCGGACATTCTCGTCAGGTTATGCGCCGTATGGGCGATCAGCGGTTTGCGAAGCCTCTGGATTCCGTGTGCCTGGTAGTAGCTTTCGATATGGTGCATTTTGGTTAATTGGTCGTTGGTCGGCGGTAAACTGACACCTGCCACGTCTCGTTGAGGGTCTCAAGCCGGGATGGACGTTGTCTTCAGTGAGCTCCCCGCTAAGGCCCAGTGAGAGTCAAGCCTCCACTGGAGGGATACATGCTTCTGTGGGCATCGTCCCTGTAGAAGCCCTGTCCCCCAAGTCTCAGCCAACCATCCATAGCAACGAAAAAGAGACCATTCGAGAGGACCTATGAGATATGCTCCCCCTCTATGGACCATCACGGGTGTTAAGTAGTCCATGGACGCTGCGATGTTGGTGAAATCATAGCCACGTGGGCATGTCTTGAGCTCCTGTCTCTACATAGACCTCACTCTTGCTGTCACCTCAGCTTATCTGCTTTGATGTGGCACTAGTGAGCGTCGGGTTGTGGGATCTGATCGAGAGCAAGGTGGGAGTACCGGGTTGTGTCCTCGTCCTTTCGACCAGCACTTATCAGGGGTCAAGATGAGCGACTTACTATAGTAAAAATGCTCTTGACTTGGGCGTATTGGTATCACAGTTGACGAGGGATGTTGACATGCATCGAAGCTCTTGATTTCTAACTAANNCTTGGTCATACGATGTGACAATTGGTTTGAACATTTCGACAAAAGATGCCGTTTCTACTGTATAAGCTCCTACTTCTCTGGTATGGGCGGTCGAGTCTCTTCAAGACTAAGCCATATATAGGCATCTCCACGCCGTCAGGAGTATTTTATCTGAGAGGTTTCGTCGTCTTCGTCAATGAATCTATGTACCGCTGAGTGCCTAGGACCTCACAGTATTCGCATTCTCCTGGAACTGTTGTGTGATTTATCCTCTGATCCTTATCTCCTCCGGGCTATTACTTGCTTGTTGATGCTATGTATTCACGCCATTCTCCTGGAGGCGTGAAATCGAGTATCGCCCGTCTCACAAACGTATACGCGATCTTGGTGCACTTCGTGAGTCTCTCCCTGGTGTGTCTGCTCTCTAGCTGTTTAGTACCTACCTGGCGTTCACACTCCCACGGCCGACAAGATCGCATCAAGGGTGCGCTCCACATGATAGAAAAATCACCATATGCTCTGAAAGTTCCAAATTTATCCCTTGAAGATTACCTTGGACTTACTCTATTAGGATAATATTAGTATGGTGACGGTTTTCTTAAGGCGTGTCGTGCTGGCCTTTGGAGCGGCCTTGGACTGAGATGACGCCCTGAGAAGAGATGACCAATTAGCAATAGCTGACTTTTGACTGGAAATCATGGCAGGTGGATGCGTATCAATAACGGACATTCCAAGTCAGCCTTCACTAGCCAGTTTGTTAGTATTATCGCTATCTGAACCTCTTCCTCTTTCTCTTTGTCTGTCGTCGAAGATTTGAGCCCTCCTTGGGAGCATGGATCATGGCAGCCATCGATGACGTAGCGTCTTAGCCACATGCTAACTGAGCCACACCCATCAGAAGGGATGACTAAGTGCAATGAAGCATCTTCATCATCAGCACAAAAACAATATTGCCAGCTTTACTTGTACATCTCTATGTGCAAGACTATTGCGAGAGACAACTCGTTTAATAATCGCGGGTCCGCGGATAGTACCTTGGTTCTCTTCTCTTTGACACTTGCTTGCGTCAAAGGTGTCGCGACATCGGGTCGGCCCTACAATCTTCCGCGAAGCCCGCCGACCGAGCCGTTTCCGTGGTGACGCAACCCGGGCAGGTCATTGTCGTGACCAGCAAATAATGGCGTATTCAACTCGATCTACCAGCAATCAGATCAGCATGCGATTATTGTCTTTTTGACCAAGTACCATGGGCGACTCCCGTATATTAGCTTGGCTCGACTCCATCGTCACTCTGCCTCTCCAAGAACAAGACCGATCCTGCTCCGACCGACCACGCAAGCGTCTGAGACTCGACTACGACCATTTCTCTCTCTCCAAGTCCAAGTCCAAGTCCAAACCGGCATACACCAAGAAAAGTGAATCTAGATCACGTCTTCCCACTCCCTCAACCTCTGAGTCCGCCCCCTCCAGACCCTCAGCCTCGTCGAATCACGACCGCAACTCGATGGCTTCAAAGCGCCCGAGGAGTCCAGACAACGGCCAAAACGAGGAAGCAAGAGACCCCAACCAATTCCATAATGATTTAACCCCCCGACCTCCTCGTTCATTCGTCATCTCGAACCTTCCCGACCCCGATACTTATTCCCAAGCACCCTCAATCACATCCTCTTCGCGCCTCTCCTCGTCCAAGGCCTCGTCAAAAGCCTCCAAGATCTCGCGCAACTCTTCTCCTACAAAACAGCTCCGTAATGCAGAGCTACAGCAGACGGGATTTGCTAGGGCATCCTTCGAAGACGAAGAGCAGCCGGCGTCGTTGGAGCTATTGACTCAACGACTGAGGGACATCGAAGAAGGGTACGCCATCTTGCCAAGAGACCTTCAAACTGACGTACGTATGAGGATGCCGTTAGATTCATTTATACTCATCATTTCCCAGCTCGCCGGCGAACGCGTGCGGCCGTGGATGTTTGGGGACAAGCCCCAGTTTGGAGCCTCAGACCTGCCCGGTGTGCGAACTGTGCGCAAGATACACCGTCTAGCCCGAAGATGCTTCAAAGAGAACCTCGCCGAGTCGTCTTGGAACAATGATGTACACTCGCAAGTCCTGGAATGGGTGATGCGGGATAGTCCCAGCAGCGACGATGAGCTGTTGGACTACAGATGCTGGTGCGTGTCGCCATCTCCAAGCCTCGAACAATACTAACATGGACACAGCCTGACAGCTCAGATTGTTCAAGCTTACCGACCGGAACACGCACCAAGTAAGATGGTTGACTTTTGCATCTGCGTCCAGCCAGGGACAAACTCGTCGCACCACGACGCAATTCAATCCCTCTGCCTCAACCGACCAGGAATGTCCATCAACCACACTGACTGGGGCGACCTGACCAAGAACCCGATTGCCATTTCTATCGAGACAAAAGGACCCGAACAGTCCTACGATACGGCCCTGCTGCAGGTAGCCACATGGCACTCTTCACAATGGCGCAGCCTGTGCTGGGGCCAGCATGACCCTATCGACGACATTGAGTTTCTCCCTGGTATCATTGTCATCAAACACGACTGGTATTTTGTGGCAACCGATCTTGACAGGTTTGGCAAGGCTCGCACGTTTGAGCGAATACCGCTGGGAAGCACCGAGTCAATACTGGGCATCTACAAACTGTCCATGGCGCTGTTGACATTGTGTCAGTGGGTGCGGGACCAGTACTGGCCGGCTTTCCAGGCGGTTATCTTAAATTTAGAAGCCGAAGTTACTGGTAGTGAGACGGGCCCAGCATGACTGCTGATCAGGGATGAGTGATGATGGCCTAGGGAAATGGTTTGCTTATTTTCTCTTGAAGTAGCGCTACGTGATACCCCTTCTGTTTTTCGGTTCCTTGGCATCTTGCCGAATCTTGAGTCAAGTGTTCTTATTGGCGTTCTGGTGATAGATACCGTCAGATGATGTCAGATGACGTCCAAAGCGTGCTCGGCGTATTGCTGACCGCAGATCCCATATCCTGGGTATATCTAATAATGAACAGCTACAATAGATTCAAATTGATTGTTTTCTTCGGCTGCCATTCTCTGGTAACCAGCACAACATTCAGAGTCCATTTCATCATGGCATCAGCAGCGTCCATCGACGTAGACACCAAGGTTCAGAGAGCCCTCGAGGGTACCAAATTCAACCCCTCGTCCTTGAAGAAACTCTCAGGAGGCTCCGTCAACTGGATCTACCTCGCATCACTATCGACACCTCTCGATGATGGGACGTCAGAGGTTTTGGTCAAGCACGGAGAGCCGTGGATGGCCTCCAAGCCCGAGTTTCCGCTAACCATGCTTCGCTGCGTACTGTCCACTAGAGCCTAGCCCACTGTTCTATGCCAACTAACTCGCCATAGAGCATCGAAGTAGAAAGCCTGAGGAGTCTGTCTGGTTGTTCCTCTTTTGGAACATCTGATCCCACGGATAACTACAACTTTGTCGCTCGAACACCAAAATTCTTCCACTTCGATGACAACACTACGAACCAGATCCAGGAATTCCTATCCAATGGGATCAATTTGAAGGATTACGTTCTACAGCATTACAGTGCTCCAACTCCTCAGGCGTTTGAGCCGCAATGTCGCCAATTGGGCAGGGCACTGGGCAAATGGCTCAAAGGCTTTATGGAATGGACCACACGGCAGGTCAAACACCGAGATGTCGTGGCCCAGAACGACTTTGCTCAGGACATCAAGCACATGATCAACTTTTCGTGGCTTTACGAACGTATAAACGACTTTCCGGATATTCTCGACCATGTGAAGGACATTCTTGGACAGGTTGAGCAAATGGCCGCTGCCGAGAGAAAGGATGTAACCAAACACCAGATAATCCACGGTGACTTTTGGACCGGGAAGTAAGTTCACCGACTATTGAATGGAATTTCAAATGTTAACTTCCTTTCACTCAGTATTATTCTACCCAATGCCCCGATCCGGCAAGACACCGAGGTGCCCATGTTGGTCATTGACTGGGAATGCACTCAACTCGGCTTGCCGAGCGTCGACCTTGGACAAATGATTGCCGAGATGTACGCTCTATGGCTATACAAGTCCATCACGGCGGGATTATGGGTGATGGAGGGGTTCATCGAAGCGTATGGCAACGTCAGCCAAGACTTTGCCTTTCGCACTGCCATACAGACGGGTGCGCATCTACTGTGTACCACCACGACATTTCCGGGATGGGGGACGCCTGAGCAGGTTGAAGAGGTTGCTCGCGTGGGGAGGGATATCATTGTGCATGCTTGGAAGAAAGATGTTGCTTGGTTTAAGAAGGGCAACCTGGCATGCTTGTTCCGTACGGGTTCAGTTTGATGTTTGAGATCTGACTGAAGGCGCATGACCAGGTATAATGGAAGTAAACGGGCCGAGCAGTTGACACAGCTACTACTAATGACCCTATGTCTATATATGCCCTGACATTCCCCTTGGCCCTCGCCTTCCCCCTCCTCCTCACAGCCATCGACGGTTTGAGAAGGCGTCTAGCTCGTGCCGAGGAAGAGAATGAGGACGCCTATTCTGAGTGCAAAAAGGCCAGGGATCACTGGTTTGAAACTCGACCCAGTGGCTTAGCGGCCAAGAACAACATCGCGCCACTCAAGGCGGAGATAGACGGACTGCGAACTTACCAGAACGGGTTGATGGGCCAGAAACGCCATTGAGCCGTGTCAGCCAAATGCACGAGTTAGCGAAGCGGGCGGCTGAGTGGGCGGCTAAGGAGGCGGATAAGGCGGCGGATGAGCAGGCTGAGAAGATGGAGTGAATGAGACATAGGGAATATGAGTCTGGGGGTTCAACAATCTGGGTCAACCTCAGCTATACACGCCTTGTCTGTTTGAGCCTCATGGATGGGCAAGTAGAAAGTCTTTGAGATGGAGCACAAGTGCATCTGGAAACTTGGCTTGTGAGACTATATGCGTGGGCAGCTGGCGTTTAGGCAATGGAGTCTCTGGAGCGATAGAGACCTTCACTGAGGAACAGTTCTTGGGCGAGATCTAAGGGAGTGCAAGAGCACCTTCAGATGCAAGAAACTAGTAGAGACATCACCATACTAGGTTGTGACATACATGATCCCGTGCATTAAAAAACAAGGTTGCGGGGTGTAATACTAATGCCATCCCTAACGAGCTCTCTGGCAGAGGAGTTTATTGTTATTACAGAGCCACCATGCCCGGGAAGCCCCAGCTCCAGCCATGCCGCGGGGCGCTGAGAGGACAGCACTTTGCTTCTGCCCTGGGGGCTGGACTTCTGAAGAGGCTAGTCGCCCAGTGTTAGAGTGTGGCTCGACGGCCGATGGTTCAAAGTACCTCGACGAGCAACGCCGTGCTGAGACGCTGCATAACTCGCGACACGAGTTATCCCCTCTCACGCGCATATCTAGAGCCACATGTGCCAAGAGACGGTCTGGTATCATGTCTCAGCCACAACTGTAATGCCAGGCAACCCTGGCGTGCGGATGGCCACAGGGGAAATTCGTGGCGAGTTTTCTCTTTTCTCCTCTCTCCACAAGTCATTGGAACGACTGGCCACTGATTGTAGGCCTGGATAAGTTACACCAAGCACACGTTTGTCGAGGTAGAACATTAAAGGGAACAATCGCATGCATGGACAAATCATTCCTAAGGCATCTTGTGCAAACCTGCTTTGACACGATGATTAGACAAGTTGCCTGCCTATCCTTTCACTCAGACAATGTTTGGGTCCTTTGTCTGAGCGACAAGGCCGACTCATCCATCTCATTCTTTCAATCACCACTATCTATCGGCGCAGTTA
>SSHR01002996.1:0-15349 GCA_006518225.1 Fusarium neocosmosporiellum | reverse complement strand
GGGGATGGAGATATGGGGGGCAGCGACGTTTATCTCGGGGCATGCTGTTTGGACTGGGGAAGAGATATGAGATATGGGGGAGGGACGGAAGTTGATCGAGAGTAGGGCTCATGTGTGGATGGCACCAATAAGCCACTTACAAAAGGCACCTTTAGGGACCTACTCAAAGGGGACACAGGTGAAGGGTTGCGCAGACAGGGGTGTCTATTTTGGGGATGGGTGCCGAGAGGGATGAGGTGAGAGGCGGGATGCCGCGACTTGGCGGTGATGCGTTGAGGTGAGGGCGTAAGATAGATAGGTCGAGTGAAGTTGACGAGTTTGAAGACATCGCGAAAATCAAGATACACACTGTCGAGCTGTAAGCGCCGAGTTGTTCTAGTCAAGATAGTCGGGTAGCAGCAGAATTGGAGTTTACCAGGTAAACGGACATGACCTAGAGCCGGACGGTCGGGATGGATCCAAGATGGTGACCGAAGACCGACGAGGAGCTACACAAGTCCCCCGCTGCCTGCAGGTGAGCATCAACATGACATGCGGAGTGAAGGGGTTATCATGTGTCTCTGATTGGCCGGAGCTGACTATTGAAGGATTACCTGTCGCGTGTCATTGATATCCAGTCGATCCAGCTGGAGGAGCTTGGAGTGCTGTTGTTGTTGGCAAGGCCCTTTTGCTGAAACCCACCAACAGGGGGAGCTAAACCCGCTACAGGCATTCTCCGTAGTGGGATACGTCAGTGGACCATTGGGCGCCGCGGGTATCATGCATTGGCAGCAGCGGGACCCGGCTGGGGCGTCCACGGGCAGGCAGTGATTGGTGGGAGGGGGGTTGTAGGGCTCCAGCATGGGGTCAAACGTTCCAGCAACCTTCCAGAATAGGCATCGAGGGGTTGAGGTGCGGCCGAGTAGACGCCGGGGGGAGTGGCGATGGTTTTCTTGGTGTTTTTTCTGTGTTTGCTGGGAGTGAGTGTTGGTTGTGGGAGCCAAGAGTGTCGATCATTGATAGGAAATGGCAGTTGATGTTGAGGTGAGGCAGTCAGCTGACCTGGAAAACTCTACTGTACCAGAGGAAGGAGCAGAGAGGAGGAAGAGAAGAAGAGCCTCGTCTAACAACCACTCATGATAACCTCGCCGCAAAGCAACCGTCCATGGTTCGAGTCAAGCAACCGCATGGTCAATCAATGGATGGACGGATGGCCCACCAGATTGCAGAATTTGTCGACCGACACACCGGCCCGGGGTGCACGCAGTGCAAGACCAGTGCGTGCCACAGACGGAGGAGGCGACCAGCCGTTGGCACTGCGATAAGCTTCGACATGGATGTGCCGTGCAAGGTTTAGATCCCATGCCGCGATAGATTTTTCTTCTTCTTTGTCTCTGTCTGTCTCTGCTCGCGTGAGACCAGACCAACAAGGGATCGACCATTGATTCGGGGTCCGGGGTTGCGCTGCTTCTCCGATGTCACCTTCTCTAATCTCTACAGGTACGCCTCCCTCTGCTACAGTATTAAACAAGCCTTCATCCCCACCGTCGGTCGAGATGATCCTCTTTGTCGCCGCTGATCTGACTGTCCTCCTCAACTCGAGCAGCCGTCGCGAGCTTCAACACCGCCGCTCGCACCTAAACAGTCCAATTGACTTCTCTCGTCGTCGTCATGGCTGAAGCTACTCCCCCCGCTGCCAATGCGCCCCTTCGCAGCCTGGATCCCGCCCTCGAGGCCGAGAATCAGCACCGCCATGAGCATCACAACCACTCGCCGCGCGTCGACGCCGACGGCGGCCACCATGACCCCGTCTTCTACACCGAGGGGACCACTGCCCAAGATGCGACCGCCGTGCCTCATCAGGGTCATCTCCACAAACACGGCGTGGACGCTGTCCCTGTTACTTCAATGGATAAGACTGCTCATGGAACACCTCCAGACTACAGTGACCATGAAAAGGCTGAGCCTGGCGTTGTTGCCTCGACTGGTGATGACAGCGAGCGACAACCCTCTGGATTCCTCGGTCTGTTAATCCGATATAAGCGACCTATTGTTCACCTGAAGCTCTTCATGCTCTTCACCGGCTGGTGGATCGCCTCTCTTGTGGTCCATCGTCACGACAAGAACTGGGTCGTTCCCTTTCTGCTCTGGCTCGCCATCACCCTCCGTCTGATCTTCTTCTACGTCCCGATCCGCTACGTCTCTGGTCCTATTCGCTGGACATGGCAGCACACGGCCGTCGTCATCTACGACATGATCCCGCCCAAGTTCCGCACCCTCGCCGGAGCCTTTGTGGCCATCGCCACCATCCTCGTCGGCTCGTTTGTATCCGAGGAGGTTGCTGACAACACTCGCGAGAACAGAGCCATCAGCCTGTTCGGCATGGTTGTCTTCCTCTTTGTGCTCTGGGTCACCAGCCGGAACCGCAGGCGCATCAACTGGCGCACTGTCATTGCTGGTATGCTTGGGCAGTACATCATCGGTCTGTTTGTGCTCCGCACCGGTGTCGGTTACAGCATCTTCCGCTTCATCGCCGATCGAGCCGCCGACCTTCTCGGTTTCGCAAAGGCCGGTGTCGCATTCCTGACCAGCGACGAGACTTCGCAGACCCCGGGTTTCTTCTGGAGTGTTATCCCGGCCATCATCTTCTTCATCTCCCTGGTCCAGGTTCTGTACTATATTGGCTTTATCCAGTGGTTCATCATGAAGTTTGCCACCTTTGTGTTCTGGGCCCTGGGTGTTTCTGGAGCTGAGGCGGTCGTCGCTGCTGCTACCCCCTTCATCGGTCAGGGAGAGTCTGCTATGCTGGTGCGTCCATTTGTGCCTCACATGACAGAGGCCGAGCTTCACCAGATCATGACTTGCGGTTTTGCTACCATCTCGGGTTCCGTTCTCGTCGGCTACACTGCTCTCGGCCTCAACCGGGAGGCTCTGGTATCTTCCTGCATCATGTCCATCCCGGCCTCGCTGGCCATCTCCAAGATGCGATACCCCGAGACCGAGGAGACCCTGACAGCCGGCCGAGTCGTGATCCCCGAGGACGACGAGCAAAAGGCCGAAAACGCGCTCCAGGCCTTTGCCAACGGCGCTTGGCTTGGTATCAAGATTGCCGGAACCATTATCGCATCGCTTCTCTGCATCATTGCCCTCGTCGCCTTCATTAATGGCCTCCTCACATGGTGGGGATACTACATCAACATCAACGAGCCCAAGCTCACCCTGCAGACCATTCTGGGCTACTGCTTGTATCCCGTCTCATTCCTGTTGGGTGTCCCTCGCGAGGGCGGCGATATCCTCAAGGTGGCCAAGCTCATTGCCGAAAAGATTATCACCGTGAGTCCTCCTCCCATACGCATTGCGTCTCTTTGAGTGAAATTGTGATGAATGACACCCTATTCTATTGTAGAACGAGTACAAGGCCTTTGAACAACTCGCCAAGGGCGCCGACTACGCCGACCTGTCGCCCCGATCCCAGCTCATTGCCACTTACGCACTCTGCGGATTCGGCAACATTGGCTCTCTGGGTATTCAGATTGGTATCCTCGGTCAGCTTGCCCCCTCGCGAGGTGGAGACGTGTCCCGCCTGGCCTTCTCAGCCTTGTGCTCTGGTGTCCTTGCTACTCTTACATCGGCCAGCGTCGCGGGTCTGGTGGTGACGAGCCAGCTGTCGGATTTCACTCGCGAGGCCAGCTCATGACGGACGGGACCATATCATATCATAATAGCTGCGTGGTTGTGGCGTAGGACTGGTAGTGACCGCTTGTATATCCGTACATGTCCCGTAGTACCTTGCTACATGCATTTTACGTTTGGCCGCGATATATTGGCCTTGATTTTCGCGAACCAACTTGTCTGCCTGCTTCCCTGTGACCTCGCGTGATCTTGCGTATACGTACATACATACAGATTGGGTCCTGTACGTAGATTCCCACTCGAACGCAACGTTGCAAGACTCAGACCCTGAGGATTCTTCTCCACACTCGTCTCGTCCCATGCGAGCGAGACAGGGTCTACGGCATCGTACCACGGCTGTTGGGTCTAGCACAGGCCGCTGAGGGGCCAGCCGATAATAATATGGAGTACAAAACCTAACAAGCGGGGGGAGGACTATTCACTCCAAAGTACGCACAGTTGACTTGAATACGCTGGTGTATAAACCTAGTTGCAACTAAACTCGGACCACAACTACGGCAGAGCCCCCGAGCACATGGGCGCCGTCTGAGGTCTCCTGTTAACCTTTCTAGTAAACTGCTCCATCCTCCCAACCTCGGTGCTCAAGTCGACAAACTCCTGAAACTTCATGTCCCGCTTCATCTCGGCGGCCTTTCTGATCTTTGACGAGTCGCGGATACTCTTGGCGCTCATGATCATGCCAAATATGAGCAGCGGGATCGACTCGAGCGTACTCACCACCGTGTAGAGACTCAGTCCCGTGTTGCCGGCCTCGGCGAGCGCTACGAGGGTCCGGCCTAGGACGCGCATGCTCGTGTGGGCGATGACGCCGCCCGCGCCGCCGACTATGAGGAGGATGCTTGAGAGGAGGTTTGTGATTAGGAATTCCTTGTCTGCTTTTTCCATCTCCTTGGCCAGGTCGACCACCGTCTCCATGTGGTCGAGGCCTGCTTGCAGCATCGAGATGGGCAGGAGGAGGGCGTCGATAAGGTCCTCCTTGTCGACTTCCAGAGATTCCGAGAGAGTCGAGAATGCATATTCCGCCAGGGGCTCTTCAATGTCAACATCTTCCAACGTCTCCTCGATGAGCTCCTTGGGGTTAAACACGTCGCCCGTCTCGAAACCGTCAACACCGGGCGAGTCGTGCCACCAGTGCGTGTACGTGCACTCCCCCGGATCCTTGAGGTCCTCAAACTTGGGATCGGGGTTCAGCCCAAAGCAGGCGGCGGAGTTGATGCCGGTGAGCTTCCGGTGCTTCGTGATGGAGATCTTCTCCTTGGGCACACCGATCTGGCCCTTGACCTCTTGGTAGAACTCCTCCTCGGCATCATCGTCCTTGAAGGACCAGTAGATGGACTCGATGTCGTAGTCGTCCTCGTTCAGGCCGCGCTTGGAGTAGTCGGGCGGGCAGGGCATCTCGCGGAGATCCCACATCTTGCCGTCCCAGTTGAACCGGGGTGGTGTGCCGCACTCCTCGATGCACAGATCGCACGAGAGGTCCAGAGCTTCGCAAGAGAAGCAGCAAGAGTACTTGGACCAGATCTCGCAGTCAAAGTACTCATCGCCGCTATCCATCATGAACTCGTCGAGAGTCACACCTGCGGTGTCCACGATGTAATCTGCATACACCTCAAAATAGTCGTCGTAGCCATCGTCGACAATCTCCTGGTAGCGCTCTTTGGCATTTGTAACCATATTGTGCAGGACGGGGACCATGTATTGGGCCACGCAGTGAGTCTTCAGCTCGTTGTTGTAGTCGAGGGCTTCGAGCTCTTCCCAGGTCTCTGGCGTGAATGGACACGGGTCTAGTCGCTCGTCGTCATCGGAGACGGGGTCATATGGCGGTGCCTTTTCACCATCATCATCCTTGTCGTCATCGTCATCTTTATCGTCGTCCTTGTCATCGTCTTTATCATCACCACCACCACCACCCCCTGAGCCGTTGTCGTCTCCTGGGTCCGCATCAAGCCAGTGATACGAGTTGATGTATGCATCGACGGCGCCGCCTCGCCAAACGACGAGGTAATCAGCCTTGCCATCACCATCGATATCAGCATACTCAACAGGCCCCTGGGGATTAACACCAGCTGCAATGGTGCCCATGTTATTCCACTTGCGTCCCGTGCCATTGGGAATCTGACCCATATTGCGGTACGCCTTGGCAGCACCCCCTTCATACTGCACAATATAGTCATCCTTGCCGTCGCCCGTGAGGTCCGCGAACCGGATCTTGCTGCCGGGCTCGCCAACACCCGTGGCCACGATGGCGCCTTCTTTCCAGATGCGTCCGCCGTTCCTTGGGGGTATGTTCTTGTTGTTTAGCCAGAACTTGACTGCGCCGCCGTCGTAGAGGACCAGGAAGTCATCCCAGCCATCGCCGTCGAGGTCTGCGAAACGGATCTTGGAGCCTGGTTCTCCGACGCCGGGGGAGATGGTGATGCCTTCCTCCCAGATCCTCTGGCCTTCGCGTATCGTGGGTAACATGCCGGTGTTGAGGTACGCCTTGACGGCGCCGCCACCGTAGATGATGAGATAGTCGGCTCGTTTATCGCCGTTGACGTCGGCAAACTCGATGCGTGAGCTGGAAAGGTCCTCGTCGAAGCCTGGCGATATCTCACCAATGGCATCCCACTGACCTAACCCCTTGTTGATCCACGCGCGAGCTCTACCCCGAGCATCGACCAAGATGATGTCGTCCTTGCCATCACCCGTGAGGTCGGCAAAGTGCATGCTTGTGCCCTTGGCGCCAACGATGCCCAGGTTCTTCCACATGCGGATGCTTCCATCGCTATCGATGGCAAGGAAGTCGGCTTGACCGTCGCCGTCCATGTCGGCGAAGCGGATTATGTCGCCAGTGATGCCTTCGACGCCGGGGGCAATGGTGCCCAGGTCTGCCCAGTCACGACCACTCGCGTCTATCGTGTTGCGGTAAGCCTTGACGGCACCGCCCTTGTAGACAACCAGGTAGTCTGCCTTGCCGTCGCCGTCAATATCTTTGATTCTCGTCGTGTCAACCGGGATGCCCTCCGGACCAGGAGCAATGGTCTTTTCCGTCTCCCAGTTCTTCTTGTCCTTATCCTTGCCGTTATTATGTGTGTTGCGAGCCCATTTAACAGCGCCTTCACGGTAGATGATGACATAGTCAGCATAACCATCACCGTCGATATCCTCAAAGTGCACCTTTTCCCTTGACTCTAGGCCCGTAGCCCACTTCTTGCCGTTGTCTGTATTCTTCCACACGCGAGCTGCCCCATCAGAGTACAAGACGATCAGATCCGCCTTGCCGTCGTTGTTGACGTCGGCGAACCGGATCATCTCGCCAGCGACAGAGTTCCAATCAGGATTGACCTTGCCCAGACTCTTCCAGTCGTTTAGCTTGCCTCCGTTGATCCAGGCCCGGATCGTGCCATCTTTATCGGCGATGATATAGTCAGCGATACCATCGCCGTTGAGATCAGCTAGGATCACCTTCTCGCGGCTACCGTCCTCAACTGCGGATCGGATCGTCCCGACGGGTTCCCAGGTGCGGAATCCTTCAAAGACGGTTCCTTTCTTTTGCCAGATCCGACGGTTGGCCCCGGCCCCACCTCCGCCACCGGTGCCGAGCCCCGTGTCGGGGGCCTCAATCTCGGTAATCTTGACGGGGTCCTTCAGCCAGCCACGATCATCAGCTTCGAGGATGGCCTTGAGCCAAGCATTGGCCATCTTCTCGTAGCCTCTGTCATTGGGGTGCTTGGCATCCGAGAGATCACTCTTGGTAATGTCGATGTGCACTGGGAGGATCTTCTTGCCCTGCCCCTGGCGCTTCTCGATGAGAGCTTCGACTTAAGGGTTAAAACAATCCGTGTTAGCTTGCATGGCGTGTCTGTTTGCCCAGATAACTGGGGCGACCAGGATGGTCACGTCAGGGGCGTTTTGGAACAAACCGTCGATGATACTCGTCATGAGGTCGATGGCGATATCAAGGTCACGGTTCTTGTCCATGTTGTTGGTCCCAGCATGTACGAGAACCAAGTTGGGACGAGCCCTGATAGAGTTCCTCCAGTACGTGTTGATACTAGCCAGGTACTCTCCGCTGTGGCCCTCATGGTCGTTGTCAACCATGTCACCATCTCGAAGGGAGCCGACCATGTCGACGGTAATGTTGTCGTCCTTGCCTTGGCTCAGGAGCTTCTGACGGAGAGGGCCTCTGTAGCCGACAATGCCAGTAGAACCACTGCCCTTGGTGATGGAATCTCCGAGGGGCATGATGCGGAGGTTTGGGGGTGCTGTGGCTTGGGGGAGGATGGATATGAGGGCCATGGCCAAGGCGCCCCATAGCCTGAGGAACGCCATGGCGGGCTATGGGTTGAAGATGGACAATAGAGTAAAGACAAGATGACTGTCAGAAGAGTGTTGATGAATCAGATGCACCTTCAAGGAGACATGACAGTGTGAGGGGTGCCTGGTGAAAGTAAACTATGGACATATTCACCAAGGGCTTTATAAGTCCAATCTATCTCCTCGGCAGCGATGGCTTCCCGATCCCGGATACTTTGCTCCGTCTCTTCTCTCGAGAGCTACAGGGGATGCTGCATACCCATCCACTTGACTTGATCGTACAACACCGAAGAGGCCGAGAGGAATGGCAAGGTGATTCATGATACCATCGTGATGAGAATGCCTTGTTGACTACTGCGCCTCACATCACACTCTCTCCTCAGAGGATGCTGTAAGTTCAGAGCTAGGATTAACATGGTGAGAGGTTTAGTTGCCCGATGTAGTAGAAGGAAGACATCCCTGAACCAATTATGCCACTCCTGCCAATCTAGGTACCGTTGATCCGTGCCAGGGGAACTATCGCGACCCGACCGAATACGACGTGATGTTGGCTCGGAACCTCGTAGGATGTGATTGGAGTGATGATATGATGTTGAGGAAAGAAATCGCTCAGCTATCAGTGGACCGTTTACAATTTTAAATCTATGTAGTTGCATGGTGCCAAGGCAAAACGGTTTCCACACCGCTGGCCTGGGATCTCTTCCTAGTACGACGTGATGTTGGTGTTGGCAACCCCCAAGGGTTGACGGGTGATATGATATGAAACAGATGATATCCATCAACTCCGATTGGACTCTTGGCGGCTCGGGTTCATCTGTTGCGTGGTGCCAAGGCACAACCTCACTTCATCCGTACCTGCATAGCCCTCTGGACCTGCATTGGAGGATAAGGACCTGCTTCCTACGGGATAGTAGAGAGTCGATCTGTTGGCAATGATCTCGTATGATATATGGTCATGTAGTAGTGAAGGATTAAAATTGTGTTGGCACATGGCACTGCGGTATTTGTGATGAACGTGGTTGCCGGGATACGACCCAAAAAGAGGTCTTTTAGGCGGAATATGTTTGCAACCTCATCACTTGCTCAAGAGTCGGTCTCGATCTCGATCAAGGAGATGAACACATAAGTCCCTCAAGTACGCTCCCTTCCCTTTGCTCTTCTGTCACTTATTCACAGACCCCCCTTCATCCCCCTTGATGGTCACTCACCCAAGGAGCTTTATTTTTCCAGCTTCTCCCCTCCTTGGTGCAAGTATCTCGAGCATCTACCCGATTTATCCCCATCTACATTATGAGATACTTTGCTTTCTTCGTGGGCATGCTAGCCCTCGTCTGGCCATGCCTAGCCGCCATCGACGAGGTCGAAGCAGCAAAACTCCTCTACTACTACACATGCTATGACCTCGACGTCGAGGTCTGGGGCCAAGGCAAAGGCTACATCGCCCCGGGGTGCAAAGGCTCCTCCCTGTCCGACAAGCGGTGCACCCTGGACGAGTTCATCAACTACGTCGTCAACGGCGTCTCGAGCTCCAAGCCCTCATACTACACATTCGAGACGGAGTTTAGCCTCTACATCGGCAACGTCATGGCCATCGTCAACGGCATAATGGAGGCCAAGGAGATGAGCGACGGTCGTCTCCCAAGGATCATCCGCGGACAGTGGGACGTGACCCGCATCTTTGACGACCTGGCCATCACCAACCGCAACCACGAACAATCCCAAAAGAAAAACTTTCACATAAGACGGCACTGGACCAACCTCATCGAGGCCATGGGAGGACTTCGTCTGTACATGACTGCAAGAATCCAGGGCTCCTTTGCGGAGCGCATGCGCAAGTTCGACAACGTAATAGTCAAGATAGTGGAGCGCGAGGACAAGTACATCAACAAGAAGTGGAAGACGGTTGACTGGGAGGCCACCGTCTGGGCGAACCCGGACCTGGCTGATCCGCAGAGCAACACGTATAAGAACACGGTCAAGTACATCAAGGGGTACAATAACCTCGAGGGGACGTTGAAGGAGAGGACCATGGCCGCCAAGATAGGGGATACGCTCACCCAGTGCCAGAAATGGATAGGCAAGTAGGTATTCCGTGAGAGCCTTTTACGAGCTCTTAATTAATTATGTTGGTGATGAGGGAGCGAGACGTGAATCATTGTGCCTCTGTGACGGTGGTAGATACAATATATGTTTAAGGTAGAGAGCAAATGTTTGTGTAGGTGTTGTGCCCGTTCTGCTCCAAAATTTTGACATGAATAATCACACTGTTTGCATGCATAACATTACATAATTCATGCATTATTTTGGATCCCAAGAGATACGCGACGTCATCTGGGAAAAAGCCGCCAACTTTCGCACCGAGAAGCGAGAGGTCCACTTCTTTACCGTCTTCAACAGCAGGAACAGGGAAGAATCCGCTGCGCTCGCCGAGTACAAGCTCAAGGGACCCAGCAGCAGATCATGTCTCGCCGCGCCGAGACGTAAAGATGGAGAAGGGTTTTCGTGGACTGATGGAAATGCGTCCATGTATCTTTTGGATCGTGGGCTTTGGACAGCATGCAGCGACTCGAGAGCTGCTATTATGAAGGCTTCTGTGGTGACCATGTGCTCCGAGTCGTGCACTGGTTGTCGAGCATGCAACTACGTCAGCTCAGATGAGACAGCCGACATGGCCAAGCTGTACGACGGTCCGCGAACAGCAAAGTTTGTATCAGACGGACACGAACAGGAGATGATAGTCTGGCCCAAAGACGACCTGTTTTGTCTTCAGCCCTACGACTGGAACACCCTGGACAAGATCAGGCTACAGCACACGGCCATCTTCCCCCGGCATGGCAAGCCACATCTCAGACACGTCGCGTTTGAACTACCGCGCAACGAGGTAATCAACCGCGTCCGCCAGCAAAACTGGCGGGATGATGACAGAGATAGCCCTGCGCCATCGTCACATCCCCATGATACGCCGCATCGAGTTCCTCCTCGCCCGCGGACGTCTCCAACACTAGAAACGTCTGGCTGATAGACTACGGACTCAAGAGGGCGAACCCACGACCTGCACCGCGTCAGTTTTGGGCAGACGGGCTCAGGTTCGTTGAAGTTTCGGTGTGGGATGACGATGAGTGGACCGACTGTCGAGGGGACGGTAGGGACGCGCTGGACTTTGTCGGGTGGTTGAAGGAGCAGACGGGTTGGGACTTTGATGAGAGTTTTACCGATATTGGGGTTTTGGCGTGTGAGGAGTGCTGAGTGTTTGTGTAGCCTCGAGTGGGAGGTGTCAGGGCTTGCAAATGAGACCATCTCTGATACTGCCGTAATTCTTGCATGGAGGGAGGAGCATAGACATGCCATTCTGAGATATCCCCATAACCCAGTCTATCAGCGTCACGATATAATACTCTCACAGTTGTGACATAACCATTGCTTTGGACACATGCTCCTTGTACACATGCTACTGTGTTCATTAGGAATTATACTGAACCGTCATCATCATATCCACATGTATCATCATGTATCATCCCATCCCCCCTTTTCGTCTGTGTACTCCTATTCTCAGCTCGGGAACTTGACTAGCTTTCTAAACTCCCTCGAAGTCCTCCCGCTCGACCCGTCCTTGTCATTGTCCGACGACCTGCTCCCCCGCTCCTCCTTCTCTTGTTCCTTCTTCTTCTTCTCCTCCATGTGCTTCATGGCGTCTTCCGTCAACTCTTGGCGGTTGAGGAGCTCCCATACGTCCTTCTTTCGAGTCTTGCGGTCGCCAATGCTGATGAGCAGACCGGCTGTGATGTTGCACGTTATGCTGACGCAGAGAATCACCGTGGTCAGCGCGAATGGTCGAGTGTGGTAATCGATGCCCCAAGTGCAGGCACCCAGGGAGATCTGGAGACACGAGTGGCAGTCCAGAAGGATGACGATAGCCATGAGGTAACTCAAGGGAAAGGCGTGGTGTGTGAATGTTTCCTGAGGTTTGTAGAAACTGTGCGACTTGGCCAGCTTCTTCTGGTGATGCTGCAGACTCTTGAGCTGAGCAAACGTCAGGGCTGGCATGTCCGATTCGGGGTTAGGCGACTTGGCATTCTCCAGATCAATCATCTGGTCGCTGTCCTTGTTGCTATCAAGGTTGTTCATGCTACCGTCTTGTCGATCGTTCTCGGGGTCGTAGGCTTCGGCTTCCAACAGCATCCTAGCTTGGTAGCCCGTGATACGTCCATTGGTCTCATATTCAGGACTGTTCCGGATTTCTGGCGGGACGTTCTTCTTTTGTAGTTTGGTGCTTGGCTTCTTGCCCTTCTCTGCTCTCCGGATCATGCCAGAGTAGCGGGCGATAAAGATCATGTGGTAGGTGTCGACAGCACGGAATGGTGCAAGGCCATCACCCATGATGGCGAACAGCGCGACAAGGACGCTGTCGATAATGTGGATCGCGTAGACTTGCTTCTCGCCTACATAGATCCAGCCGATGAGGAAGAGAACCCAAGCCAAACCGAAGAGGGTAATGAGGGTGGCATAGAGGGTGACGAAGAAACCAAGAGGTCTCCTGACGTATTGTCCAAAACCCTTGAGGCTTCGTTTGAACCGTGCACGTCTAGAGTGCAGCATATGTCGAACATGGTCGTCCAACTCGGCCTTTTCCCCAGCACTCCATCCTTCGAGGGTTGTTCCATGAGGTAGCGCGGCGTAGTGAGATTCGGTCAAGCGTGATGTGATGGTGCTGCTTCGTTGCATGGGCGGGGGCTCTGCTACAATTTCGGCAGCTTCTTGCGCAGCTTCGCGGGCGGCTTCTCGGCGTCGTTCTTCGGCAAGCGCTTCCCTTGCCCAGTCTTGCTCGGGTTCATGTCGAGAGAGGGCGTAGGTAGGCCGGCGGTTGACCCAGTTGCCAAGATCGGGGACGAAAAGGGAGTTTTGGACGTTGGTCAGGGTAGAGAGGGTCTGAACCTCGGGGTCTGGTCGTGTTAGTCGATATCGCGATACACAATGAGACGGGTAACTCACCAATGACGTCTAGCCAGTCCACCAGTTCTTGGGCGTATTCTTCCTCCTCGGCGGTTTGAGGTCGCATAGCTTGCTTCTGATCCCTTTGCCTTCGGTGTCCTGGCCAGAACATCCGACTCTTCTTCCTTGCCCGTTGCAACCTGGTCATGTCCACATCGGATTCTCGTGGGTGAGTTTGATCAGGAAGCGATACTGCCGGAGATAAGGGACTCGTCGGTCCATCCATTCCCAGTTCAGCGAGACTCGGTCGGGCTCCCTCTTCTGTTAGTCGAGGCATGGCTATTTGAGGCACCCGTCTCGAGTGTCGAGCAAGAACGGGAGCATCGGAAACTCGTGCCCGCTCAGGTTGTGAAATGCTTCGGGGACGATTCGGGTCGAATTCGCTCGAGAGACCACTGTCGGAATAGAGGGATCCATTGGAAGTCCGCCGCAGCCGGATGCTCGGAAGTCGAGCCTGATCGACGGGAGGTCGTCTCGGTGGCGGCGCGACATCGGGAAAGGCGGAAAGAGAAGTCTGCGAGGGTAGTCGTGGGAAAGATGATAGAGAGGTTTGTGATTGCGCCGAGGGAGCTTGGCTCAGAGGATTGAAGTAGTCGGGGGCGGACTCGTCGACGGGCGCTGGACTCCCCGGCGTGGCGGGAGGGTTGATGGATGCTCGCGATGATGATGGGCTCGGTGTGCGGCGGAGGTTGGATGCCGCTGCTACCTGCAGATGGCCAGAAGGCCCAGGTTGATGATGCGAAGCCATACCCCGGAAATGCATGGCAAGAAAGCCAAACAGAAAGAAGAGGAGAGAGTGATAGCGGTGGTGATAATAAGCGTTGGTCTAGCCCGTGCCCGTCAGAAACCTGGAGCCAAACGGAATTAGTCAGGTCGTCACAGCGTGAGCCGCTGGCACGCTCTAGACCTTGCTTGCTTGATCAGCGAAAGAGACTCGATAATTGATTTGATTTCGTTCGAGATGGGCGGCACCAGAGATGCCGGGTCACGACCGAGTGGGCCACCTACGTCACATCCGCACAGGTGCCCGTCTCCCTGTGGTCGGAGTCTCGGTGTGGTAGGGGTCCCGGGCGCGACTGGAGCGTCGCCAGTGGTTGGATATTACGTCGGGATGGCCGGGATGTCCGCGGGATCCGGCTCAAGCAAGATAAATCATGATAATCATTTGACACCCCGAGATTTCAAAGCATCACGGAGTTACTGGAGTCTTGAGCACGCGAAATCACGGGATCTGGGTTTGCTCTTTTGTTTATGTCAGCCACGGATGCCGACGTCGGAAATGATAGCATGACGTCATGGGCTGATATCGTGATGAATGTTTTTAAACAACAGATCTAGTTTCTCCAAAGGCCAAGACTACCACCATGTTAAAGCCAAGACAAGTTTTCAACCCGCTGCATCTGCCTCAACGACCCTACACCGGCGCGGCTGAGGCGCTTCTCCCGGGTCATTAGCGCCTCAACTGCCAGGACAACCCGCCATCTGGGGTCACATTTCTCGCTGTGCTAGTGGCACTGACCAGGACGTGATCAAATTTGTCCAGGGTGCCACTTACTTCAATTCCAGGACTTTGGCCACCTGGGAAACGTTGAGCGTCTGCCCTGTTTCATCGCTTAAGAGTGCCCTGCTTGAAGGGCTGAAATTGTTGCTACCCCTTGCTAAAATCACGTGTCAAAAGTCTAATAACACCTCGCCCCGACCCCGCTTCACGACGCGACTTCGCGATATAGGCTTTAATTTTAACATGAGAATAACTACCCAAAATGGCACCTAAGACACGCAGTTTTAGTACTAAAATAAGTAGGAATCGCGTGTAATGGTGTTGGGCCTATGGGCACAATCAGGGTGAAATCAGAGATGTACGGGTAGATTCGTATTAGCTATTAGGCTTCAACTTGCCAACCCTTCTGCAAAGGTTCGGCGACCAAGGTTTTTACTTGGTCACTAGGACACGTGACTTGGCGATAGCCGGCCATTGCCGAATATCCTTACATCGCGAAAGAAACCATAAATTTACCTCCGAGCAAAGATCTGCAATGGTGGCCGAGTTATATGCTGGCAAATCGTACTGAGATGTCGCAAAGGACTATGGCATGGATCTGGCTACCGTATATTGCATAAAACGGCGCTAGTAATAATATTATTATAACTACTCGAGACCTCGAGGAGGGTGGCTAAAGAAACTCATAGCTATATAGATTATAAGGATTAATTCTTTTATTAACTAGTATTATACCTAATATAGAATAACCTAATTTTAGAGCTTGATTTAAATATAAGTAAGAGGACCCTTTAGTAATAGCTTTAGAGCTATTAGTACTATAAATAATAGTATAAAAGATATATTATACTCTTAGAAGATGTAAAAGACCTTTTTATATATAAGGTC
>SSHR01002991.1:0-26724 GCA_006518225.1 Fusarium neocosmosporiellum | reverse complement strand
CTCCTCCTCTTCTCCCCTACCCTCTTTGGCGTCTGGCAATCGAGCTGCCCGCCATGAGTTCCGGCGATGATTTCGAGGTCGAGGTGCCTGATCTGGCCGAGGACGATCCCATGAGGGCTTTCCTGCCCACGTCATTTGGCAAGAAGTCGAAGGAAGCCGATATCGCAGCCCAGATCGACCGGAGTCGCAGAACGGTGCCCATCAGCGCGCCCGAGGCCAGCGGTGGGCAGGGCAAGAAGAGCCAGGAACCCAAGAAGAAGCAGGATTCGAGCGACGACGACGACGACAGCGATGACTTGGACGATTCTGACGACGAAGATGAATTTCCCGTATCTCACGAACTCGTGCTCAAGACCCACGACCGCGCCGTAACCACTGTTTCCCTGGATCCTGCGGGAGGACGTTTAGCGACCGCTTCGACGGACTGTTTCATTAAGCTTCACGATTTTGCTTCTATGACCCCGACCACATTGCGAGCATTTCGAACCGTTGATCCCTACGAGACGAAGGCGTCGGCAGCGAGCTCCGAATCCCACCCAATCCACCATGTCGAGTTCAACCCTCTCGCTGGAGGTGTTTTCCTTTGCGTTTCCGCGCACCCGCAGGCTAAGATCATGTCTCGAGACGGCGACATTATCACAGAGTTTGTCAAGGGAGATATGTACCTTCGTGACATGAACAACACTAAGGGTCACATCTCCGAGATTTCAACAGGGACATGGCATCCCACTGACAAGAACCTTTGCGTCACTGCTGGTACGGATAGCACGCTCAGAATCTGGGACATCAACAACAAGCGCAAGCAGAGGGATGTCGTCGTTTTCAAGTCCAAGGCTGCAGGCTCGGCAGGCCGTACCAAGATGACCGCGGTCGCATGGGGAACTCCAGCACAGGGAGGCAACAACATTCTCGTCGCGGCGGCTCTCGATGGCTCACTCGTCATGTACAGCGGCAACAGTCCTTTCTCGCGACCGGCAGGGGAGATTCGCGATGCCCATAAGCCTCAGACATGGACCAGCGGCATCGATATTTCCTCGGATGGTCGCATGGTGGTTACGCGAGGCGGCGACGACTTGATTAAGCTCTGGGACACTCGAAAATTCACCAAGCCTCTCGTCACGGTTTCGCACCCCTCGACTTCGGATCACTACCCGACGAGCAATATCAGATACGCGCCGAACTCGACAAGCATTATTACAGGCTCAGCTACAGGCCACCTCCATATTCTGAACCCGGGCAATCTGCGTGCGGAACATGTCACTCCCATAACGCCTGGATCGCCCCTCATCACAGTGGATTGGCATCCCAAGATTAACCAGATCATCACAGGTTCAGCTAATGCCGAGACACACATCTTGTACAACCCCCAGATGTCGACTCGAGGAGCAGTAGATGTCATGTCGCGAGCCCCGAAGAAGCGCCATATCGACGACAACCCTGAACTGACGATGGATCAGTCCCTTGGCATATCCGGCGATTCGATTGTGACACCGGGCGCCTTGGGGGGATCGAGGAAATCTGGAGTTACCGCATCAGGCCGATCGAAGGATCCACGACGACCGCATATTCCCCAGCAGACGCCTTTCCAGAAGAACCAGCCGGACGAGAAGCATGTTGCGGAGAATATCCCACTTGCGCGCATGCTGCACGAGGATCCACGAGAAGCTTTGTTGAAGTACGCTGACAAGGCCAAGAGTGATCCCATGTTCACCAAGGCTTGGAGTAAGACGCAGCCTGAGACTCAGTACGCCGAGTTGAGCGACGAGGAGGAAGCGGGCCCTGACAAGAAGAGGCTCAAGAGGTGAGGGCGCTGATGCATCCTGACCGGTTCCTTGCTGTCGGGACAAGAGTCCAGGAAACGGACAGTCCAGACCAAAGAAGTTTCTTTTCTAGGCTCCGTGTAACATGCCTTGAGCCATTCCGTAAAAGCACCGGGGCGCAGCCACTCCAGGAATCTGCAACCAAGGCCAGGCAGGATTGGTTTTCCCACTCGCCCGTTTGTGGAGCCCGAAGCCACAGTGCTTGTGAGAATGAGGCCGGCGATCTCGCTTCCAAACAGACACCTGCTCGATATCTTTTGTGCTTCAGAACATCACCACGGACAATACCCTGACAACAGCGCGAGGGTGCTGGGGGATGTCACGTGCTTGTAATGATAGTCAGCCAACTAGCCAACCAGAAACATCCTATTGATTATCTAATACATAAATACTGGGTGCCTCAGGCCCCATTGGAGCCTGCATGCTTGCGGTCCCCTCTTGCAGGGGGCCGTGCTGAAAAATACTGTGCCCAGCCGCCTCAATACCGCACCAACCATCACGCCGCATCTTGTCCAGCTGTGTCTTCACTACTCCCCCATCATCAACCGGCGAGTGCGCGCATCCAAAAAATCGCCAGGGCCCTCTCAAACCATCGGCTCCCATCTCGAGAAGTCGCCAAATCCGTGTTGCACGCGATTTGCACGCCGCCCCGATCCCCGGCACCGGTCCCAAACGCGCCCCGTCGCCACATCACACACTTTTCCTTTCAGTCCTCGACCTTTCTTGAAGCCTCGAGTGTCCTTTCTCGTGACTCTCGCCGCGCTCCTACTTGCTCTGAGGCCGCGGTCCACGCCAAGGCCGTCCCACGCGCCCTCCACGACGTGTCGCTCTCACCTCGACGATCCTGACAACTTTTTTCCCACCCATTGCCTTTCCGTTCTGACCCCGACGCGCTCGTTTTTGCTCCTACTTTCTTGAACAAGACGTTTTTTCCTTTTCGCGACAAACCCCGATACGCCAGGCGGCTTGCGCGACGACCACCGGCCGCGAATACCTCGCACGACATGCAACATAGGTAGCCGCCACTACATCGAGATATTTACTCTTTATACCGTCCAAGGGCATCGCGTCCCCCGACCACCTCACCACCATGGCGTCGGTGCAAGCTCCCCCGGCGGTCCAGCACCCCGGCGCGCCTATGCCCGCAGGCATGACCAAGCAGCAGGCTGAAGAGGTTTTCAAGGTATGAACTTCTATTGACGTGCCCTTTGATTGTCAATTCATGCTGGCGCGGATTCTCAATTTATAGCTGCCCATACTGACGCGTATTTGATAGAAACTGAAGCAGATGAAAGACCAGGGCGTCTCCCAGAGTGACCCTGAATTCATCAAGGCATCGCAGTTCTTGATAAACTTTCAGCAACAACAGCACATGCGACGCAGCCAGCACCAGTATTTGCAACAGCAACAGCAGCTCCAATTACAACAGCAGCAACAGCAACAGCAGATGCAAAACGCGACCAATGGTGCATCTACCAATGGTGTCCAACCTGGTCGCCCTCAGCAGGGCACTCCCCAAGCCACGCAACCTCCTTCCAACGCGCTCAGCGCATCGGCCATGCCAACCCAGAATACCTCGACACCAGCCTCCGCAGGCACCTCTCCATCAACTGCTTCTACTCCGAACCACTTCACTCAGCAGCAGCTCGGCCTCTTGAGGCAACAAATCCATGCGTTTAAACTTCTCGGAAAGAACGCTGGTGTTTCTGCACAGCTGCAACAAGCCATTTTCAACCAGCGTCAACGCAGACAGGCCGCCGTTGCCGATGCTCCTCAGGGGGCACAGCCCGTCAAGCCCAGTCAGTCTGGCCCCGACGCTAGGAAGGCTTCCCAAGATGGCCCCGAGCCCGACACACAAGATGAGAGCTTGCAAGCCCCCAAGGCGCATACCTTCAAGACGGTCAAATCTCCCTATGGCACCAGCATGATCCGCTCATCCATCAAATACTTTGATCATTCGCAACGCAAGAATCGATGGTTCATTCCTGGCGTCTTCCCCACCGGGATCGACTTCGACCACCTGAGATATGAACGGGAAGTTGTCGTCTCAAATAGGATGAGACAACGATATGCCGAGCTGAAGAACTTGCCTGGTGACCTGGCACATTGGGATTCATCCAAAGAGACACTAGAGGCCGATGATACTCTCAAGCGCAAGGCAATCATTGAGATGAAGAGCATTGCGCTGTATGCCAAGCAACGGGCACTCCGGGACAAGATTGGTCGCCAGATGATGCATTATGACAACCTCGCCATGACTACCAACAGGTCCAACTACCGCCGCATGAAGAAGCAGAATGTTCGTGAAGCTCGCATCACCGAGAAGCTCGAGAAGCAGCAACGTGACGCCCGAGAGAACCGGGAGAAGAAGAAGCATAGCGACTTCCTCCGTGCCATCTTCAGCCACCAACAAGAAGTCACAGAATCCGCTGCCTCCCAGCGCACCAAGTCGCACAAGCTGGCACGTCTCATGTACCAGCAGCACTTCAACATTGAGAAGGAAGAGCAGAAGCGCATTGAGAGGAACGCCAAGCAACGTCTGCAGGCTCTTAAGGCTGATGATGAAGAGGCGTACCTCAAGCTGCTTGACCAAGCCAAGGATACTCGTATCACTCACTTGCTCAAGCAGACCGATGGCTTCCTGAACCAGCTGGCGTCGTCGGTTAAAGCCCAACAACGCCAGGCTGCTGAGCGTTACGGTGACGAAAACGAGCCAATCATGGACGAGGAGAGCGACTACGATGAGGATGCAGAGAGCAACAAGAAGATCGACTACTATGCTGTGGCACATCGTATTCGGGAGGAGGTTACTGAGCAGGCCAACATTCTCGTTGGTGGAAGGCTCAAGGAGTACCAGGTCAAGGGTCTTCAGTGGATGATTTCCCTTTACAACAACAACCTCAACGGTATCCTGGCTGATGAAATGGGTCTCGGAAAGACGATTCAGACCATCAGTCTGATTACCTACCTCATCGAGCGAAAGCAGCAGCCCGGACCCTACCTGGTCATTGTTCCTCTCAGTACCCTCACCAACTGGAACCTGGAGTTTGAGCGATGGGCGCCTTCTGTGAGCCGCATTGTCTACAAGGGCCCCCCCAACGCTCGCAAACAGCAGCAGGATAAGATCCGCCAAGGCAAGTTCCAGGTCCTCCTAACCACCTATGAGTACATCATCAAGGATCGACCCATTCTCAGCAAGATCAAGTGGTTCCACATGATCATCGACGAAGGTCACCGAATGAAGAACTCCAACTCCAAGTTGAGCGCCACCATCCAACAATACTACCACACCCGCTTCCGACTCATTCTCACTGGTACCCCGCTGCAAAACAACCTGGCCGAGTTGTGGGCTATGCTCAACTTTGTTCTGCCAAACATCTTCAAGTCTGCAAAGACCTTTGACGATTGGTTCAATACCCCCTTCGCCAACACCGGTGGCCAAGATAAGATGGAGCTTACGGAAGAAGAGCAAATTCTCGTCATTCGTCGTCTGCACAAGGTCCTGCGTCCCTTCTTGCTCCGTCGTTTAAAGAAGGACGTCGAGAAGGATCTTCCGGACAAGACGGAAAAGGTCATCAAGTGCAAATTCTCGGCTCTTCAGTCCAAGCTGTACAAGCAGATGGTTACACACAACAAGCTCGTTGTCAGCGATGGCAAGGGCGGCAAGACTGGTGCTCGTGGTCTGAGCAACATGATTATGCAGCTTCGAAAGCTTTGCAACCATCCGTTTGTGTTTGATGTCGTCGAGAACGTTATGAACCCCTTGAGCATCAGTAACGATCTGCTGTGGCGAACTGCGGGCAAGTTCGAATTGCTCGACCGAATTCTGCCCAAGTATCAGGCAACCGGACATCGAGTCCTGATGTTCTTCCAGATGACTGCGATCATGGACATCATGGAGGACTATCTGCGTTACAAGCGAATCGAGTATCTTCGACTGGACGGTACAACAAAGTCGGATGAGCGTTCTGACTTGCTCCGAGAGTTCAACCAACCCGACTCCAAGTACTTCATCTTCTTGCTCTCGACTCGTGCTGGTGGTCTCGGTCTCAACTTGCAAACCGCCGATACCGTCATCATCTACGACTCCGATTGGAACCCCCACCAGGATTTGCAGGCTCAGGATCGTGCGCATCGTATTGGTCAGAAGAACGAAGTCCGGATTCTCCGACTCATCAGCTCCAACTCGGTGGAAGAGAAGATTCTGGAGCGAGCGCGGTTCAAGTTGGACATGGATGGCAAGGTCATTCAGGCCGGTCGTTTCGATAACAAGTCGTCGGAAACAGACCGTGATGCAATGCTTCGAACACTTCTGGAAACTGCCGATATGGCCGAGTCTGGTGAACAAGAGGAGATGGAAGACGATGAGCTCAACATGATGCTAGCTCGTAGCGACGGCGAGATGGCCATTTTCCAGAAGATAGATGAGGAGAGACAGAAGAATTCGCCTTACGGCAAGCCAGGTGGCAAACCTCGACTAATGGGCGAGGAGGAGTTGCCTGATATATATCTCAACGAAGGCAACCCCATCTCAGAGGAGACGGAGGAGGTTGTCCTGGGCCGTGGAGCTCGTGAGCGCACCAAGGTTCGATACGATGATGGTCTCACGGAAGAGCAGTGGCTCATGGCAGTGGATGACGACGAGGACTCTCCCGAGGCGGCCGCGGCCCGTAAACAGGCTCGTAAGGACAAGCGAGAAGTCAACAAGATAAAGAGGCAAGCCCTAGGCAACTCGATGGGCGGGTCACCTGCAGCTAGCCGCGCCAGCACGGAAGAAATCGAGACTCCAAAGAAGCGAGGACGCAAGCCTGGCAGCAAGAACGAGAAGCGCAAGGCTGAGGATGGAGATGAGCCACCGGCTAAGAAGCGACGCGGACCACAAGGGCGCCCCAGCAAGGTCAGCCTCGAGTCGCGCATTCCTCCTCATCAGCGCGAGGTGCTGCAAAAGAGTCTTCGAAATCTGTATGAGGCTCTGATGACTCTGGAAGTGGATGACATCGAACCGCCAGAGGATGACGAGTCGGATCCCGGAAAGCGCCTCATCATCGGGCCCTTTGTCAAGCTGCCCCCCAAGCGTGACTACGCCGACTACTACGTCATCATCCAGAACCCCATCTGCATGAACCAGATCCAGACACGGATTAAGAAGGAGGAATACACGTGTCTGAGCGGGCTGCGAAAGGACATTGAGCTGATGATCCGCAACTGTCAAACCTACAACGAGGATGGAAGCATTCTGTACCAGGATGCTAAGATCATGGAGGTGAGTGACTGTGCTATGAGAGGATTGATTGTGAACGCATTTCTGACCTATTTTAGGAATTCTTCAACACCAAGTATCAAGAAGAAATGGCAGCGCATGCCGAGCTTCAAGAGCTTGAAGAGGGAGGCAACGAGAGCTCGGTGGCCCCCTCAGGAAGCGGCGGCACGCCACAGCCCAGCGGAACGCGGATCAAGTTGATCTCGAGCAGTTCCAGGGAACCGAACGGTGGCAGCACTGCGGCCCAGAGCGACGAGGAATGAGAGACGTGCTGCATCGACACCGACAGAGGATGGGAGAGATTGATGCGAAAAAATGTACAACAAGGGCGTCTATATCATTTGATCGCATTGGTTCTTGAGAGCGGCCATAGATGGCGCTTGGGCAGGGATCGCTAGGGGACTGACTGACTGTTTGATGATATATGCAACGGCGTTGGGCAGGATGGGTGACATAAACATTATTCCAGGAAAGGATGAAAGCCAAGCAAGGAAAGATGGAAGGGAGGAAATCAAATACCAAACAAGAAAGATGGATCCATCGTCCAAGGTCGATTTCCTCGGCGGGCAGGGCCAAGGAGGAGGGCTTGGAGATGGTATCAAGCTCGCAAGGGGCTGGCCAAGTTGGTCTTTTCTGCAGAGATAAAGTAGCTAGCTGTATTGTAATAGAAGTTGAGACAACCAAGCCAGCCTTTCTTGACGGTGATTGTTAATGACATGGAGCTGAAGGTGGCTGTACTGTAGGGATGGCGTTTCTAGGTCAGGTGTCTTGTGTCCGTCTCTGGTCTTGTGGATTCCTGTCAGGCAGCTCAACCGTTGAATTTCTCTACTTTATACATCATTCGCCACACGAATCGTGGCATCTACACACAATCTGCATCCATCGGCCAATAGACAATAGACAATCAGCAGCGCCTCCAATACAAAAAAGTAGATGGATGGGTCGTCGACAAGATGAAGAAGACTCTACTACTCTGTTTCATCCACGGCTTCAAGGTTGGTGGTAGTGCTCTGCCCCTCCCCCACAATGTCAGCAGCTGACTCTCTTATCACTCTAGGGCGGCGAGGACACGTTTGGCGTCGACTACCAGTTCACAAAGGACCTGCGCAAACTTATCGCAGAGGCTCTGCCCAAAGTCAATGTCGAGGTCGTCGTGTATCCTAAGTATGAGACTCGTGGGGATCTGGGCCAGTGTGTGAGTCGCTTCCGCGACTGGTGAGTGCCGAATATCCAAGCATGTACACTACAGCCACTGATCAAGATTATCCAGGCTGCAGAACAAAGTCATCGACATGGAGGTCGCGGCTGGTACACCATCGCCGACCATAGAGCCTTCTGTGCGCACCATTCTCATCGGACATTCCATGGGTGGCATCGTCGCTGCTGAGTTGCTCATCAGCTTGGCGTCTGAGAGACCCATCTACACAGAGGACGGCATCGAAAAGTCAGAGACGCCCACGTTCAATGCCCTCATGTTCCCCTACATCCAGGGCGTCCTAGCCTTTGACACCCCTTACCTTGGCATCTCCCCCGGAGTCGTGGCACACGGTGCCGAGGACCAGTATAAGAATGCGGCCCAGGCTGCCAGCGCCATCTCGCAGCTCAGCGGTCTCGGCGCATCGCTCTGGGGAGCCAAGCAGGCCAGTTCGCCGTCTACATCTCCGGCGCCTCCAAAGACGGCCGGCGCTCTTCCGGCTCCCCCGGCGGCGTCCGGTGGTGGATGGGGGAAATGGGGCAAGATGGCCATGTACGCGGGAGCAGCGGGAGCAGTGGCCGCTGGAGGAGCGGCAGCCTGGATGAACCGCGATCATCTGGGCGAGGGTTTCTCGTGGGCGACGTCGCACCTCGAGTTTGTCGGATGTCTCGCCCGAGGGGAGGAGCTGCGTAAGAGAGTAGCGTTTCTCCTACAGCTTCGAGAAGAGCTAGACGTGGGCTTTGCCAACCTCTACACCAGGCTTGGAAAGGCAGCTCCGCCCAAGCAGACCAACGTAGTCGGGACGGTACTTGGTCCAGACAGGACGTTTTGCAATCTTCCCAAGAAGCAGCCTGGAGGGACATGGAAAGAAGCCGTCAATGACAAGGCGACGGACGAGACGGGGGCGCATATGCGTGAGTTGACCATGATGCGATCTGGATATACTGATAGACTAACGGTTGTTAGACATGTTTACTCCTAGGGAGAACCCAGGGTACGACAAGCTGGCACAAGATGCTACAGACTTGATCACGGAGTGGCTTCAGAATGGGTGGTACGAGACAAGTGCCGAGGAGAAGCCAATGATTGAGGATGCACCTACCGAGGAGGCTCCCTTGGCTTAAGCAAATCACTCAAGTATTGGTTTTCTAGTTAGATTGGCTTCTATTTTCTACACTTTATTAACCTGGGCTTCGTCGATATCCCTGTGATACAATTGTACATGGCTTCTAATGCATGTGGCGTTTCTATTCCAGACATGAAATCGCTCCTTTTATCCACCTCCTTTTTTATCTACCTGTTCTACTTTATTGGGCCTTTCCACTCTGGGCCTTGAGGTTGCGCATAACCTTGCGTCTCTGGGTCATCATGTGAGTGTACAGGATATAAGATCCTATTTGCAGTCAGTACCAAGTCCCTGACTTTCTCTTCAGCAATAGTATCCGTATCCACTCACCAGGAACATAGATGCCCAGGATGGTGTAGAGAGCCCACTTGTAGGGATCGCCCAGCTCGGCGGCAGGCTCGACGGCCAGCCAGATGAGGGTGCACTCGCTAAAGATGCCGATGGGGTAGAGCACGAAGAAGGTGTTGTAGCGCAGCCAGGTCAGGGCCTTGGGCTGGAAGCCCGACAGCGAGAGGGCGAAGAAGGAGTAGCGGATGATCTCGGTGACGGACCAGGCGACCAGCATGGACGAGTAGAAGGGCGACTGGGCGAGGAAGGGGAAGACGTCGACGATGCACCAGACGAGGAGGAAGCGCGACGAGACCTGCATGAGGGTCGTGACAAGGGGAGCGCGGACGACGCCTGTGCGTGTTAGCCTTGAGCTTCGAGGTATAGAGAAGGAGGAAGTACCGAGCAGTGAGTGCAATACCTCCATGCCAGCCAGCGTCTGCGCCCACTTTGTAAACTCCCCGGCATACGGATACACAAACTCGGGTCCATAGAGGACGAACAGGGAGACGGTACGGCCGAGGACTGTCGCCCACAGCACGGCCGAGACGAAGTTGTAGAGGACGAGGTAGGCCGTGTTGAGGGATGAGGCCTGCTTCTTGGGTCTCGCGGCGGGGGCGTCGGCGGCCATCTTGGGGGGCTTCAATTGAGGCGGAAGAATGAGAGTTGGTATCAAGAGGTCGAGGATTAATAGAAGCGCTGGGGAGAATGTTGAGAATGCCACCTTCAATTCAATGTCCAGGTTGCCTATTTGGGACTAGTGTTTGGAGCTCCGGAGAGAGGTGGGCCTAATGGAGACCTCGAAGGCATGACCTCACTGTGCGGATAATCTACGGTTGTAGATTCCCTTGTTGTGTACACTCTAGCCTCCCCCTTCTTTACACTAATTTCGATCTTCTAATGGCCATGGCCACAACCCCAACTAGGTAGGTACACAGGCAACCACATCACGGTGCCTTTCCGCATATACCCTTAACCATCGGCTCATTTCATCGCCTCCTATGCCATTGATGACGAAATTGAAATTTTTTCATGGTAGGTACTAAAGATAGTTATGGATATCGACAACTCGTGTCAACCCTTGTTGTTCGATGTCCTTCTGTTCAAAGAAACCCCCCCTGGGGGTATCATATACGATACGATACCATCCCTTCCGATCACACTGAACAAAGTAGACGTCTGTATATAATATGCAATGTTGCGGAAAGAAAAGCACTGTTAAAGAGTCGGTGCCCAAGAGGCAAAATACTCTCGTGGCTCCTTTGGAACGAATGCTCCATCGTCGACCAAGCCAGCCATCTACGCCAGCTCATACACCACCAGGCCAGCCTCCCTCCAATTTATGGTGACGAGCAAGGACATGAGGTAGGCGCTGGCGGTCGAGACGATGGGGCCATACAAGGCAGCGCCCTCCATGACAGACTCGGCGCCTTGGGAAAGGCCCACTGTAAAGTGAAGAGAGGCCATGGCTACTGTGAAGATATAACTTTTACATCGGTCAGTTTGATTCCCATCGATTGATAGTCCCATACTGACATCGTTCGCTTGTCTCGAGGACGGTGGGGGATGTTGACAAATTGTAGCCAGACATAGACAGAGAAGCATAGCGCCCAGGCAACGTAAGTGCTGTCATGTGCAGATGAATTAGCCAAATGCCTCATGGAAGACGGATCAGGGCGTACTCACGCAATCCAAGCTGCCTGAGGAATGTGGCTCGCCGTCCTCAGAGGCACAACCGCCATGGCCGTCATTGCCGATGTCATGCCTGAGGCGACTCGGAACCCTCTTGACATGGTCCAGGCCGAGTGGACAGCTGGAACTAGGCCAAAGGAGACGAGTGAACCAGTGATAAGCCTCCATGGGAGATTTTCGGCTCGCCAAAGGTATTCCCGTTTCTCTCGATCTCGGGCGAACGAGCCTCGACGCATCTCGTTGTCGTCCAAGGTGTTCTTAAGGAGCACGCCTAAGCCCCCATTGGTGTTAGGAAGGGGGTTTGTCTAGTTGACAGGAATGTTAACAGTCTCGCCTCCTTCAAGCTGGACCGGCGATGGTGGACACAGCGGCAGTTGTAGCATAGAGGCGTATCATCACTCACGGCGTGGAAGGGAGAAGAGGGTTCCAGATATGGTCCCGTCGTGACTTGCATGATATTGCAGTCCGCTGGTTCCGGATCACTGGGATGCGTTGGCATCTTGAGGCTCGGGCTCGCGACGGAAGAAGAGCTATCAGCAGTCAGAATGATCCCCCCTTAAACCGGTCTGCATTTACCCACTGCCTGTAGTTAGTTTCCATGAAGCCTTTCTCGACGTGGCTCTCACCTGGAGATCGAGGTGTAAAGGTCAAAGAGTCGGCACAAATCCTACGAAGTTTGGTAGAAATAGTCCAGGTCGTTCGGCAACGGGGAAAGCTGTTTTGGACCGCGAACCGTGTGCAAATTCCAAGTCTGCCTCCTTTTGGTGAGATACGCCCGACCAGAGTGTTTTCTGCAGTAGCCTTGCAGGAGGCCTCGCCAACAAGCTTACTTTTGTACGACATGGAACCAGTTAGTTGCCTTGCAGAATGCCGATCGGTTCGCAACCCAATAATTATCTCAGGGTCACTGTCCACCCCCGGCTACATCTGTCAAAAGACGAGTCGGTTCGTTCCATCTTTCAGACTTGTTCTGCTCCTCAACTCAAGTGTTCCTCCTTAGATAGGTACAGAGAATATTGCCTACGAAACGCCCAAAACTTGATCCAACACCAGGTGAGAACCATATCCCGAACAAGATGCCTTCTGCAACATCGCTCCATCATATCAAAGTGTCGATTTAACCTAGTCATCGCGCAGTTTGCGGATGTCTCCTGTGCTTTCCGAGCAGCTATATGTGGAAATGCCACAGCTGCCGCCACGACTACCTTTGGCAGAACTGGACTCTGCTAGCCGTCGATGCCATCACCGGATAATTGGGGTAACGGCCTCGGCCGTGTTTGGGGCGGCGTCCGCTACAGCGCTGCACTATTTGGACAGCTGCTCTGATGGAGGAGAGCACGGTTGGGTGTTGGATCAAGAGGTAGGCGGAAGCACGCTTCCATGACATATAGACGCCTCTTGCTAACAGTATCGAAGGGCGTCGATATCCTTGGATGCCTCTCGACGCGCGACTCCAACACGTTCGCAACTCTTTTCGCCATCTGTCTTTACTGCGTCCCGACCGGCATACTGTATCATCTTCAGCACCAGAAGAGATACGTCGACGTCTTTCTCGTGTGTGGCATCATACTGGGGCTGGTGGTTGGCTTCGCAACAGGCTTCGGCCCCCGAGAGATGCTCTTTCGCCTGTTCCCAGGATTGGCTCTCGGCGCCCTCGTCATGTCGTTCCTTGGTCCGGATGTCAAGATACAGGCCAGTGAGTGATTATGGAATCATATGGATTACACTTTTTCCTTGAGTCGCGGTTTCTTGTCCTGATGGCATGTTCACTTCAGTTGGACCTCACTCAACATGGATTCGTTTTCAATTTACGTTCTCTCTTTGGCTCATGGTTTCTTATCCTGCTCTCTTTTGTTGACCTACTCATCAAAACTATTACCTTGAGTAACGTCTGGAATGTACTCTCCTTCCTTATTGTTCCTTTGCCGCAGTATCATGAAAGGAGGTTTTGCAATCCAAGTTTCCGAAGTGGCATGTAATAGAGTGGGGGGACGCTTAGATAGGCTTTCAGATCTAGAGTGTATTCTTGTATTCAAGTTGACTTATACTACCATCTACTCATCCACCCCAAATCAAAACACAGTAGGCACTCAATGCAATGCAGCCGCCTCCCGAATGTCCATTTAATAAGTCGCAGTCAGCCTCTGTACCAAATAGTCACCGCTCTTGATGCCCTCGTGCTTCTTGTCCTGCTCAGTCGCAAAAGTCCCAGGAAGAGCCTCGATGTAGCTCTCAAAGTTGGGGTTGCAAAAGTAACTGGGCTCTATCAGCCTGGCTCACAAATTTTGTCCTTGATACTTACGCAATGCTGTACCGTGGTGGGTAAGAGTCAGATTCCTTCAGTGGAGGCTCTACAACTCTGTGGATGGTGCTCTTTATGGTGTCGTTGCTCCAGCGTGAGAGGAGATCACCGGCGTTGACGACAACAGTTCCTTCGATGGGCGTGGCGTCGACAAACTGCCCTGTTGGGCTCTTGACTTGCAGTCCGCCACGGTTGTCTTGGAAAAGCAGAGTGATGGAGCCATAGTCCTGGTCGTGTCAGTAGTCTAGAGTCAACAGGTGAACACAGCACTTACACTATGCTCACCAGCTCGCACAGTCAGTGGGTTCATCTTAAAAACATCAGCCCTCACAGCAGGGTAGTGAAGCAGTCGCAGCGTGTTGTCGCCGACATCAGTAAACGAGTCAAAGAACGATTCGTCAAGTCCCATGCCCACGGCGATGGCTCTCATCACCTCGACGTGCAGCCCCTTGCACTGGTGATAAAACTCGAGCAGGTCACTGCGAAAACCGACAATGTCGCCCTCCTCTTGAGGCCACTGGTTCGGGTGTCCAGGCTCATCCTCTCGCCCAATCTCGTAGCTCTCCTTGAGATCTGGGGCTGCGTTGCGGATCTTGTCCACCTCGCAAATGTCGCTGAGCTGGGTGACCTTTTCACGGCCGGGAGCCGAGTATCCTCGATTGGCTTCTGGTGTCGTCCAGTTCAGCTTCAGCTTCTTCTCGGTTGGCTGGTCAAAGAAGCTGGCGGATAGGGAATAGGCACGCTGCAAGCTTTCAGCTGGTACGTGGTGATTCTTGAGGTAGATGAAGCCGGCAGTCTGGAAGCCATGGAGAACGGCCTTGGCTGTGTCTTTGCGTTCCGAGGGGGATCCTTTAAGAAAGAGGGAGAAGTCGATGAGCTGGGCGAGTCAGTTTACGGGCGACAATTCGTGCGTGGTGACACCTACGGGAATGGAGAGTCCCTCCTTGCTGACGGCGAGGTCCGAAGTCATGATGAAATGGGCCAGTCGCTATAGATGGATAGAATAATACGGTTTGATATTGAGGAGGAGATACGAGGAACCAGCTTAGATCTCAAGAAAAGTACGAAAATACAGAAACTAGATCGTTCTTCGCTGGGAGCAAAAGTCTCACCCTTTTCAACGCCAACCAGCAGCCATCAAAGGGCTAGGCCACGACGGACAAAGCCTTACACACAAGACATCCAATGATCAAGCTACGATCGCGACGGGAGAAAGTCGCATGCGGTCCAACGCCCGTACGCCCCCCTTCAGGTGCCGACTGATAAGCGTTGGAGCGATAGGGCCAGGAGTCATGATAACCTTTGAGCGGATGCGGGGGTGGCTTTTTCCCGGATGCGTCGAGTATCACAATACCACCTGCCTACCTCGAGGGATCGGCCGGTGCGACTCGATACTTGGATTCATTCGATATCCATTATGTCGCATATGCCGTTGCATGAGCGTCGGCAATGAGGGGATAATTGTGAGATATGCTGATAACGTTGCTTCGGCCTCCTCCGCCACCTCAGAGATAAAGCCCATCATACACTCTACACCATACACGACAATTATACCGTCTATACTATTCCCTCCTCACCATGTCGTCCTCTAATCGTGTGGTGGACATCCACACGCACATGTACCCTCCATCTTACATCCGCATCCTCGAATCCCGCTCCTCTATCCCCCTGGTCCGCAAGTTCCCTCAAGCGCCAGACCCCAGACTCATCCTCTTGGAAGCAGAGGTAGAGGCCCTTGAGGAGGCAACAAACAACGTCGAAGCAAAGCCTCCAGGTCGACCTCTCACGTCGCACTATGCATCTCTCGCGCAAAAGATCCATTTCATGGACACTCATAAGATTGACATCTCTGTCATCTCCCTCGCCAATCCATGGCTGGACTTTCTACATCCCGATGAGGCGGGTGCCATAGCAGAGTCGGTCAACGAGGAGTTCTCGAGCATGTGCGGTCAGCACCAGGGAAGGCTATTCTTCTTTGGCACTCTCCCCTTGACGGCGTCGCTTGAGACGGTGCTAGCCTCGATGGAGCATCTCGGACGGCTCAGATACTGCCGCGGAGTCATCCTAGGCACATCTGGACTTGGGAAGGGACTAGATGATCCTGCTCTCCTGCCCGTGTTTGAGGCACTGGCCCGAAACGATCTGACCATCTTCCTTCATCCACACTACGGTCTCCCAAACGACGTCTGGGGTCCTCGAAGCGCAGAGTATGGGCACGTACTTCCTCTAGCTCTCGGCTTCCCCATGGAAACCACCATCGCCGTGACGAGAATGTACCTGGCGGGCGTCTTTGACAAGGTCCCGGAACTACGCATGATCCTTGCTCACAGTGGTGGAACCCTCCCCTTCCTCGCTGGAAGGATCGAGAGCTGCATCATGCATGATGGCCAGCTCGTTCGCGAGGGCAAGGTGACCAAGGATCGTCGGACAGTCTGGCAGGTCCTAAAGGAGCAGGTCTACCTTGATGCCGTCATCTACTCAAAAGTTGGACTCGGGGCCGCCATCCAAGCCAGTGGAGCGGATAGACTGATGTTTGGCACCGATCACCCCTTCTTCCCACCACTGGAGAGCGATGAGCAGGGCGAGTGGGAGAGTGTCGGCTTGAATGCAGAGGCTGCTGCTGAGGCTGTTGGGCAAGACACGGAAGACAACAAGGCCATCATGGGGATGAACGCCATCAAGATCTTGCGGCTCGACCAAGAGTCATGGTTCTAGAAAAAAAACTCAGTATTAGCCCAAAGACACAAAACGCCGTCCAGGTGTATTGAGAGTGCTACCGATCAAACTCCGTATCCCATTTTCGTCCAGCATTCCAGGTCATGAGGTGGATGCCTGCTCGGCGAATTTGACTTCGGCTTGGTGTATCCTCATCTTTGCTGAGAGCAGACCCTTCTCTGCTTCTTGGTATTCCTCAGTCGTTGCGTTTCCCTTTTGTAGGTTCCTGACTGCTTGCACGGCACGCAGCTTGTCGCAGACGAGTTCCCAGTAGAGTCTCCGTTCTGTTCCAAAGTCCATCGAAAAGTCTCCCGGCACGTTCATGACGCCGTTGAGTGGCTCAGAAGTCTTTGCGCCGTCGGCAGCCTCAGCCGCCTTTCGTGACTTGCGCAAAAACTTTTCTCTCGCCTCGTCCTGCTTCTTCTTTTCCTTCTTTTCCTTAAGGCGCCGCCGTGCTTCAGCGAGATCTTCTATCTCTTGCGCAGCATCGGCTTGTCGCTTCTCCTCCTCCTCGCGCATGCGCCGCTGCTCAAAGAGTCGTGCTCTCTCCTTCTCAATTTCCTCCTTCTCGCGTTGCTCCTTTTCTTCACGCTGGCGCTTCCAGGCGTTCTCTCGCTCCTCGAGGTCGTCGACAAAATGCTTGCGCTGCTTGTCCATGGCCTCGCGCTCCTGCTTTCGCAGCAGCGCAGCCTTAATGGCCCCGTCGTAGGCTGCGCGTGCGGCCGGGTCGGAGAGGACATCGCGAGCGCGCTCAAAGAGCTGCCACTTCTCGGCGTCGAAATTGTCGCCCGCCTTGTCAGGGTGGTACTTTAGTGATCGCTTTCGCCACGCGCGGTGGATGTCTTCTTTTGGGGTGAGGGCGTCGACGCCCAAGAGGTCGTAGATGTCGACATCTTTCGAGGCGTACTCCTGCGCGTATTGCAGCAGGTCTGCCGCTTTGGAGTCGGACATTTTTTAGGTCGTCGGTTTATGTAAGAGGAGGTTGAGGAAGAGAGAAGTCAAAGGCAGTGACGTTAAAACTGAAGTTCGCCGTCGCATCGCGAAAGCACGTGACCATACCAGCCAAGAGGAGCCTCACATTGATTAAGAGCAAGCAATTGCGTTCTTGCATGCAAATTTCTTTGAAATTCAGAAAATTCATTGGATCAGTATCAAATTCAAATGGTATATTAACTCATTACTAGAAAAACGAGCCTAAGAAACTTGCAGCTACTCAAGTCTAAGCAACCTATACCCAAACGCCAACTTATATGCCACGCCATCACCTTCAATCCTCCTTTGTATCCGAAAAATGGAATACATTTGGTGAACCGGCTGAAAGCCTGAGCAAATGCCGCTCATACGGTCCCAACGGCTCCTCGACCATGATCCGCTGCCTCTTGTCACTCGGCGCGTTACTCTCACTCCCCACGTACTCCCAAACCCATCGACCTTTGCTCCAGCCATTGGGGTCTCCCATGCCGTCCTCTTCGCCCTCTGGATCCCAGCCGGGGTGGAAAGGTACAGGATCTTGGTACTTTTCCTGCGTGCGCTTCACCTTCCAGCTCTTGAGCAGTGACGGGCAGTCCCATACAGTCTTGTCGTTCAGCCCGAGGCCCTGACACGCGAGACGGATGCGCACCGTGCTGTGGATGCGCTCGTTGGTGTCCTGGAGAAACCTAGCCTCGTCGAGCTTGGTCTTGGGATCCGTCGGCTTGTACAGGCCCGGCGTGCGGATCGTCTGGCCCGAGAGCTTGTACAGGAGGCTGGAGGCCTTGTTGATAGAGCCCAGTCCCCAGGGCCTGAAGGGGTGGTTGTTGTCAAAGATGGGACTGATTGCCCACTTGTCTGGGACACCCTTCTTCTTCTTCTTTGGCTTAGTCTTTTGTGCCTTGGCGTGGGATGCCTTGTAGAAGTCTGCGGTTTGCTGGAAGCAACGCTCCAGGGACGGCAAGTCAAACTCGACGCCGACTGAAGCCAGCTGGTCCATCATCCCTGGCACAAGTCAGTGCTGTTCGAAGCAAGTCAATGGCATCACAGGCAACTTACATGCGAGAGTACAGTTGGCGATGCCTTGGTCCTCCCATCCACCGCCACAGTTGGCGTGGTTACCAGGAAACCAGACCTGCCTCAGATCCGTCGTGAGTCTGTTCTCGGGCCGCCTCTCCCAGACAGCCGGGCTGAATGGCGGACGCGTCTCATCTAGAGCCAGTGCCTGAAAGGCATGCTCGATTCTGTCCGATAAGCTCGTGTCGTGCCACTTGTATGTGCTTAGACTGTCAGCGTACATGCTCCAAGAAACAGAAAGGGGAGACTTATTCGTCATTGTCGGGGCGGATTCCGAGCTTGTCCAGCCAGGCAACACGGGGGATTCCAAGACTGCCCACGGTATCCCACACACAGACAGCCTTGATCTTGATCAGATCGCTCTGTCCGTGGTTATGTCTTACACGAGTATAACCCAGCTTCTCCAGCTCGGCTCGATACACTGCGGCAGCATCCTTTCCCTTGGGCTTGTTTGGGAATGGGATGTTAGGGAACGGATCCTCATAGTCATCGTCCATCCAGTGTTGCATGTCCTTGAAGATGGGATAAAAATGCTCGACTCCCTCACGCGTCAGGAGACCAAGAGCACCAACCATGCCAGCCACCGAACGGACCGTGAAAGCACCTCGAGAGTAACCGACCAGGATGATCTCATCTCCGTCAGTGTAGTTGGCGCATAGGTAAGAGTACGTCTCTCTCATGCGCTACAAGGCCGGGTCAGTCTATGCTTCATCCTGAAACCGCAATGCTCACCTCTGACAGACCCAGGCCAAAGGCTCCTCCGGTGATGCTGTCGAGCATGTTGCTGCCCGTGCCGACGCCCGACTCATAGTTGATGATCTGGAGCTTCCCATCACTGCACCTCCGCTTGAAGCAGCGAGAGATACGTGTGACGTTGGAGGGCACCTGGAGGGTTCCCTTTGAGCTCAGCAGCCCGGGCTCCTCGTAGCCATTGTCACTATCCATCCAGGTGCCATCGCAACAGGCGATCAACCGCTTGGTCGTCGCAGGGGTACCGTTCGAAGCCATCGTTTGTGACGTTGGGCGTTCAGCAGAATCTGCACTCCGGCCAAGACCTTGAAGAACGAATCAATGCGGGTCGCAGAAGCCGGGCATGAAGAGTTATATAGGACGCGACAGCGAGCATTGGCACGCAGCTTTCGCAAAATGTTAGAGAATCGACAAAATAAGCGGCACAGCCAAGAGTCGCTTCCCCTGGTCTCAGAACCCCCAGGGCTGAAGGCTCGCGAGATTACACCAAAAGGGCAGGGCTTCGCTCTGCCAAGCCGGGCATTGCTGCACGGTCAGCGGCCATTCTGACAGCCAATTCCTTTTCAGTCAATGGGCTTGAAAGGAGGAGACAGCGATTGCAGAAGCTGGAAACCCAAATGGACGAACTTGCGAATCAAAGCCTCTCTGATTCCCTGTCAGATGGCCGATCCACTCCAAGCTGGAGCCACTTGAATATCCTCCCCTGGCCAGCATCTCCTATTCTGTCTGCTTAGTGGCTAATGTCTTGGAACTATCACTCTGCATGTCTCTCAGTCGCGAGCTGATGTCGATCGCCGATCACTGCAGCCTGGTTCCTTGCTGCTGTTGGTAAGCTTTCATCACAGGAACCTCACATGGCCTCGGAGCCATTGCTCGAAACGAAGGCTGCCATAGCCACAATTATGTGAGAAGCATGCCATTGCTGATACTGTGAGTATTCGCCATGTCGCCTTGTGTGGCAGATTAAGGATATGGGGAGCAGGACGGCACGATCGGCGCGCGCCATGTCTCACAACTTGTTTCTCCCTCACCGAATTGACCGTCAAAATAGATGCACCAGGGGCATGCACTAGCCCAATGCGGTTCTCGTCATTCAGCCCTGATGCAGTCATCCTGTCTGACCTCTTGTGCACCCAATGCCTGTTGCTGCGGGTTGTCCGATGTTGGACAGGCACGGCTTACTACTGGCGGTCTTGGGGTATTCAAGAGCCTCATGATCGATATGCGGCTACTTTTCCAGGCACAACATAAGGAACTGGCCAGTGAGTAAGATGGAGGCATCACAGCCTCGTTGAGACGGTCACGGGAAAATGCCAGTACCAGAGTTGGGGTATCTTCCGTCTGTCTAAGATGTGCCGTCTCTATTGATACACTTGTTTTACAGTATCTTGCTTCAGTGCTACTGAGCATCCCGCCTCAATGTTTCTAAGCATCTGGCCTCAGTGCTACCAATTTTCTTATTTCAGTGCTGCTGAGCATCCAATCCCTTCCGCAGCCACTCCGGCACGAAAGCCTTGACCTTGACGCCGCTTCGGCTGCCCTCGTCCCCCCATTCGAGCACAAACTCGTCCTCGGGGTTGAAGGCCGCCGACGCCGTCTCTCCGGGAAGCACCACATCCGTCATGATCTCTAGTCTGCACAGCCCGAGCCCGATATTGCCCACGCCCTTGAGCCACTTGCCCGCGCTGCGCCCACGCTTCTCGAACCGCCCGATGCTCGTGTCCCGGGGGATCATGTCTGCCGTAGCGCTCTCGAGGGCCGGCGCCGCACCTTCGGCGTGGTACTGCAGCTCGGCTGGTGCCGCATGCTCCTTCTCGTAGATTACGCACGGCAGAATGCGCTTGCGGACGACACCGCGGTGCTTGGTTCGGATAGTGAGCTCCTGGCCAACGTAGCAACCCTTTCGGAAGTCGATGCCGTTCATGACATCCATGTTGCTCTCCTGCGGGAGTGCGTGCTCCCTCGAAATCTCATCCTGGCCCTCCGGAACGCCGTGTAGATATCGTCGAATCGTGTACGCATCTTCTGTACTTCGCTCAAGATCGATCTCGGGTGCATTCTGATCCAGCCGCACAAATCGGCACCCCAGCCCAGGTGCCCGCGAATCCTGAAGGGTCAGCTCTGTCTGGTTGACGATGGACTCCCAATTGGTCCCCTTCGAATCATCCCAGGCGTGCCACACGCTCGCTTCATCCTCGCCCAGCAGACGAACTACAAGCTTCGCCCGTAGCTTATAACGCTTGATGTGCTTCGCCAGCATCTTTGCCTGATCCGCATCAACCTCGATCAGAAACCCGGGCTCCTCGGCTGAAGCACCGTGGTTGGGATACACAAAGACATCGTAGAGTACCCTGCCCGTCGCGGTCAAGAACGCAGTGTAGAATCCATCCCTCCTTGGCTCTCCATCTTCAGCAGAGACGTTGGCAGTCACAATTCCCTGTAGGAACTTGGCAGCGTCGGGCCCGGCAATAGAGATGAGTCTCCTCGACGTCAAGGGCGTGAGTCCCGAGGCCGGCGGCGGGGGAGGAGACGGCGAAGTCGCGAATTGGCGGCGTTGCAGCTGCCGGCAGCTGCGGCAGACGAGGCCCGACAAGACATCGTGAGCTAGGGCTCGCCTCGGGAGATGTCGCATCGTGAGTCAAAAAAAAAAAAAAAATGTGCTTGGTTTTTCTCAAAGGTTGTGACCCGAAGACGGCCTCTCGGCATGGAGATTTGCGAAATCTTCCATGATGACGTACCGAAACGATGGAAGCGGGTGGCCCGTGCGTCCCGGGAAGCGAATCAAGGGTTCGGCCTCACGGGCAGTTCGGACTTAAAACTGCCGTCCTCCACACTTGCTAAACACCGAGAGACCGCTAGGGGGAAGGATATGATGGAGGGGGTGAGATTCAGCAACGTTTGAGGGATCTACGTTTAGTCAGGTTTGGCTGCGGCTTTAGCGGAACAGTCATCGTTGCTCACAAATTATCTCGGCCGGCCACGTCGTATCAACCACCTACGGATACAACGGAAGAGTCGGAGACAAAAAGACCTCTTGCACCATCAACAAGATATGGCGTAAGCAGCAAGTGTCTAAGTAGCTTGCAATAAGACTTCTCGAGAGTTCTGGATAACATCAGAACTCTGCTGCATTTGGCCAAGTGATAACATTCCCCATCGTGACCGCTCTGATCTGATAACAAGGACGACGGTGTCATCTAGCTAATTGGCCCCTTACACCCGCAATCTCTGATAAGACTGAGACCCCAGGTCAGCAGCTTACCCCAGTGTCGGAGCGTTGGGTGTGTGCAACGGTGATCAGCAGACACCTCGGCATGGCTCTCAGAATTGTTGACAAAAACGGGCATCTTTATCGGCATCACGGTCAAGGACGAAACCGGCGCTCTCTTGTTGCTGCACCTCGGCGAGTCGGGCTCCGCTCCTCGGTCAACCACGCTTCCCCTTCCCCCGACTTGTTCTCATTCCTCGCGCGAGTCAGACCCGGCCAGCCAATGACATGGCGCAGCGGCGCATTTTGTGCCGCCTGGTGTCCGATATCCGGCCCGGCTGCGTTCGGGAGGGAGAGCGGAAGAAAGTGGATCTTTTCGAGGTCCTGTGACCGATCAAGGCCGGCCGATACGACGCCGTGCTCTTACGCCTTCTCCAGCCAGGTCCGCATCGGGACCTTGTGTCGATTTCGCCGATTATAGATATCCATAATTTTTTTTCGCCTCCAAAGCTTGCGCAAGACATGTACGTGATATCATCAGGGACACGCAACAGCAAGCCCCCCCTTGAAGAGCACGTTGCTAACCGCCCGAGAAAAACGGCATCGCCATGGCGTGCTTGCGTGCGTGTTGGTGACGAATCCAACACATGCGATTGTTGCATGGCCTTTCGTGTGCTACGCGTATGTGTACCGTATGCGATTGCGATAACGAGGGGCTAGCAATGCGCCGTAGGGCCTGCGGAGGTGCCATTCCACCCCCTGGTTCTTTTGTCAATCTCATGATACAGATCAGCTGGCCAGAACCCCAGCTCTCCCGAAGGATCTACCGTTAGTTCAGGGCACCCGAACGCGAGAGCTCCGGTGTCGTCGATGCAGGTTCGAGACTTTTCTCTCCTATGGACTTCCTCTGTTGGAAGGCGTCGTGTTTCGCGTTCGTGGTAGAGAGCCTAGACTTTTCCCCCTCGCTTAAGCACACGGCAGCTGTTTCTCCTCAGACCACCAGACGCCAGGCTCTCCTCGGTCCACGTGTGCCGGGTCAATCAAGTCAGTGTCTAACAAGAAGGCTTTCGGCTTTGGCTTGTCCCGTCCAGCCAGTCCATCGGCCTCGAGCCCCGAAGCGGTCAGTCAGCTCAGCTTGGCTGGGCGCGCCATGTGCCCTTACATGGGGGATTGGTATGTGCCTGAGATCCACGGGGCCTGGGCCTCACCTGGAAACAGGCCGGCCAAGATGGCGAGCTGAGCTGGGAACTATTAGTGGATAGCGAGACAGGCATGACAGGCTGCCCTGGAAACGTGTTTGTGATAGTTCAAGGGGAAAAAAGAAAAGAAGAAAATTTTCTCTTCTCCCAACCTGCCAAGTCATGAATGTTGGGCATCCAGTCTCTGCCCTGGAATCGTCTTTCAACAAGGTCAATGGACCAAGGTGAGCCCCAAGCGTTAGCATCTGGTCCCATCAGGGTGGAAAGTTGAACCTGAAGCGGAGCCGACGACCCGCGATGGCAAAAATTTGTGCATGGCCCATCCTGGTGTTTTTCTTTTTCTTTCCTTGATCTTTGTCATGTTCTTTCTCAGGCTTTTTTTTTGTGAGACCCAGCAGGACAAACTCGGTGGGCCACAGATCCTCGTCCGTGGGGCTCACCTTGATGCGGCGCATGTCTCGTGGGGGAAAAGAAAAATACTAGCGGCAAGATCGTAGTGAAATCTGTCAGAGAAAAAAAAAATCCACCGACGACGCTTCGACCAGGTCTCTTTCATGAGACGAGAGAAGGTCGGGCTTCTCTCGGCGGGCTGCCCGATCATTTCGCACCTAATGAAAGGGGTCAGGGAGAAGTGGCCTGTAATTCTATCGCCTCTTCTCGCTTGGTTCCAGGTCCTGTCGTGTCGTGTTCGCGGCCCTGCCTCTGCGCCCTGGCGTTGACGTTTCTGACCGCCCGTCGGGCTTGTCGTGGGCTCCGACATGCGCCCCCATCCATGTCATGCTCATTCTGAGCCCTTTGCAGTGTCCGTGTCGTGCGTGTCTCACTGACAACGCCCTTGTTGAGGAGAAAATGTCTCCGCTGACCAAGAAACCAAACACCCTGACCGTTGAGAATGCCCCAATGTGAATGGCTTTGAAATGCTGATTGGGCATTGCCGGGTGGACCGGTCAAAGGTCCTTTGATGGCCGGGACGAGCTGATGAATCACTCACGATTCACCGAGAGCCACCGGATCGAGAGGAAAGGAAAATGCGAAAATGGGGCGTGTATTCGCTCTCGCAGGATCGGAGAGTCGGGGAGTCCGTGTAGCACGCCGAGCCTTCGCCCTTTGATGTCCATGCATGGGATGCCGAGCCCGCGCCCCCCCTTCGCTCTCTTCAGTTAGACCGTGTCGGCCCATGATTCATACCGATCCCCCGATATCGCGAAATTCTGGCCGCCGATAAGGATATCGGTCGGAGGATGGCGTCAACGCCCGCTGCGATGAGAGATAGCCGGCTGACCGACCGAGACAAGAGGCGGCCGACCGATCACGATAGGAAAGCCAACGATTTTGCAATGCGAGTGAGAAGTGACTGAATAGATGTTTTGAATGTTTTTCAATTATTTTCGGGCTCCTGCTATCAGGGCCTCTTTCTGTTTTTGGTGAGCTATCTACCTTTGCATCTGGGGGGAATCCTCAAAAGGGCTGCCACTCAAACCAGTATTGTCCAAAACCAGTGGCTCCTCTCGGGAGCGGCAACTCATTGAATCGTATATCCCCCATATCCCTTTGGTGATGTTCCTCCTTTGTTCTTCTTGAGTGGTGAAGCCTGTCCCCTCCTTTGTCCTGTACACAATGAAACCCGTCTAGTCGTGTATAGTAGTAAAAGAAAAAGTGCAATGCTTTTTGGTGTATCCAATGTCCGTGTGGTATCCCGTTGTATAGTGAAAACGCCATGCAATGCCGCCATCGCTTTGTTGTATCTGAAACAAGTCGCTAAAAAAAAAAAAAAAGACCAAATCACACAATTCAATCAAGGAGACTGCCTAGTAGACCGAGATGGCCGACACCAGCCTCGCGGGATTTCGAGGCGGCAGGTAGTACTCCTCATCGTAGAATGAATCGGATTCGTCTTGTTGTTGTTGCTTTTGCGACTGCTCCTTGGTGTCCTTCTCGTCGAAGCTGAGAATGGGCTGGGGAGGCGAAGGGGGCATCGAGTCGTCGTCGGAAGAGTCAGAGTCGTGGTCGACAAGCTCAGGTGGTGAGTTAGAGTGGGATGGTGTTCGGACAAGCTCGAGCTGAGCGTAGTCCTCCTCGAGGTCGTCCTCCTCCATATCTTCGTCGAGCTCGACATGAGTGATGCGAGGGCTCATGGTCTTGATGGGAGTGGCATTGGCCATCTCAATGTCCTCATCCTCAGAGTCGTAGTCGTCAGAGTCAGAAGAGTCGGAGTCGTAGTCATCCTCGTCCTCCTCGACAATGTTGTCGGCCCATTGCACATGGCGATCTTGTTGAGGGCTGGCTCCTCGGACGGATTGGTTGAACCATCGCTCCTGTTCCCGCTCGGCATCGGCAAGCTCAAGCATCAGAGAGTCGAGAAGGTTGGCGTGTCCGACAAGCAGGCGGAGGTCGTGGTCGGGCTGGGCAGCCTCGCGGGAGAGCTTAGCCCGAGCCTTGTGGGCGAGGTAGTATGTTTGTGTGATGGACATGTTCTTCTTGAGAGCGGCTTGTCGGAGAGAGGAAGAGGAAGAGGCAGTAGGCCTATGAGTAGAAGTGGTGGTTGTTGTCGTCGACATGTTGGAGAGAGGAATCAAAGGTGTGGAGGTGCTTGGCCTTTGTATTGTAATTGGCGTTTGGTTGCTGTGAGTCAAGGCAACGATCCCGATTGCGGCAGGCTTGAGTTAGCGGCAGGGATGCTCGGTGGTGACAATGACGTGTGGGATTGGGTGATAGTGTGCTAGTCAGGGTCCCGTGTGCTTCAAGAAAAAAAAAAGGCTTTGTGGAGATGATGGTCCTTGACGAGCGGCTGATAGCTTTGTAAGTTGAAACTTGCTAGGATGAGGCTGTTCAAGGGCTTGTAGATGCTTGGGATGATGATGGGCCAGAAGTTGGGGAACGGGGGGGCATCCGATTCTTTTAACCTCCAGTGACCCTTTACGGACTTTTCTTGTTGTCTCACGCTTTTCATGGGATTATGGAGTTATGCCCGAGACGCCGCTAGAGCGGACTTTGCGCACGCGGACCCGAGGAGTGCGAGAGATGCCCAGGCATGGGGGTGTGTGGCTTAGTGATCCATGATGGGGGGGTGGGCGTGTTTGGTGG
>SSHR01002990.1:0-12358 GCA_006518225.1 Fusarium neocosmosporiellum | reverse complement strand
TTATAATAGTTTTTAAAAATTTAAGGTTTATAATTTTTTAATGCATAATATATTATAATACTTACTTGTCTGTAACACTTACTTATCACGTACGTTATTATAAATTATAATTAAATCTTTATACTTATCTAAGTATATAATTATTATATCTAGCCTAAAGCACTTACCTCTTCTTAAAGCTCTAAGACATTTATCCAGATAGCACCACGAGGCCCATTTCATAGAGCAGTGTAGTCCTTAGAAACACTCAGCGGGAACCGGTCAAGATCACGTTGGATGACAATGCGTACAGGTTTAGGAAAGACCACCGCATCCAACTTCATATGGCTGCTAGCAATTTTCCTTACGTCGTGCCGCATCCTGGGACAGACGAGAACCCATGGACTGCCACTAATAAGGTCAAGGCTGAGCACTCTTGATCGTTGGTGGAATTGAAGGAGCTGTATTGGAGCTACCGATGGTAGATATTAGCACCTTGTCTGCGTCCGAATCATGAGCATAATTAATAAAAAGAACTACATTTTGCTGTCGGCGTTTATTTTAGTTCCTCAGCGCTAACAATGCATCCAAGTCAAGCCACTGACTCCATGTGAAGAGCTATTGAGATAATGGTCCTGCTAGTAAACGTTCTCTTCATCACATTGTGAATACGCTTTGGGTCTGAGGATCAACGGCAGCAGTTACTGTACCCGGTGACTTGACAGTTTGACAGTCTAGAACGAAGACAACAGGCGGAAATAGTGAAAAGTGCACATTCGTTAAGAATAGTGATCTCAGCCTTGTTCGGTATGACACTTGTGGTGGTACGAGTTGCAGGTTAATATATATTATATACGTCATGATTTAAACAGTAAAGAGAATCTCGAGACAGTAAGGTTCATCCTCTTGCATCTTGCTCGAGGAGTTTCCAGTTGTACAGACGCTTAGTTCTTGCTGAGATGCATGGGCTCATGGTTGACTAATTGAACCTATGTAAAAAGCAAGGCTAATCCAAGTTAGGGGGATGCCCCTAAGGTATATTTGAGCTTTCTTATAGTATCTTTCTCCTTCCACTTTGATGAATGCAACTCAGCCAGGTTTAATAGCCTTCAGTACATTACCGGCCGTGGTATTGTCCATAATTCCCGTCACCGACAAGCCTCTTTCTAGTAAATCTTCACGGCATCTCCAAAAGCACTCATCAACCAAAACAGGAAAATAGTTATCAGCACATGGCAGCATAAGAACCTGTTTGCAAACTATCGTAAGCCGAGAAGGCTCATAATGAGTTGATTCACCACCTGCAAGTTATAACGCCCCTAATCTCCCCTACGGATCAAACTCGTGAGACAGATTCTGCCAATCCCAGACTCCATCCAAGACGCCTAGATCAATACTGCCCTCAGTACTTGTACCAAAAAAGATGTTTTCGTCTTGCCATTGACTTAAAGACGCAGCCGCTTCCTCACTCGGTAATTCTGGAGCCAAATTTCCTAGAGTCTCATTCTCGTCCGCCTCTAGTTGCAGCCGTGACACCAAGGCATTAAGTATGGTCCATGTCGACTCACCCATCTTGGTATAGCTTCGTAGTTGGAAAGATATTGAAAGCGCGGAGCCAGTCGCATTCACCATTTCACCTCTCCTCGGCAGTGCTCTGTCCTTATCTCTGAGGAGCAGCGAGCAGAGGAACGCAGCAACATCAAAGGGACAGAACGAAACCATGAAATACTTGGCCTGATCCGGAAAGCAGAGGTCGAAGAAGTCTTGACAAACACGCATAGCCAATAGGCCGACATCCGTAGCTTTCTCAATGTAGCTTTGCTGCTGAGGCTCAAGTGCCAATGCTGCCTTCATGAGAGCCAGCTGCGTCATGTATCCGACACAATGCAACTGTAGCCGCTGAAATCGTAGCCAAGGAGCTTCTTCATCCCATTGCTTTTCTGGGACAAAACTGAACACTGGTGGAAGGGCAGACATCCAACTTTCAACTGTCGCAAGGCTCTCTTCTAGAGGTCGATTTCCGGGCTTAGTACCCGATAGAACCCTTCCGAGTTGGTTCTCGAGAACCTTGGCAAGTGTTGCTGAAGGGACATCCGAGCTAAGGCCAGAGAGACTGAGGGTAGTGCTAGGATATGGCACAGAGTTATTGAAGCCTATGATGGGAGGTCGGTTGAAGACAGCTGTCATAAATCTACAGGATTAGTATGGCTGGATCTGAGGGTGGTCTGACAAGTGATATCCTTACCTATCCCAGGTATCCAGAGCACACCATAGTCGCCTTCGTGAATCTAGCTCGTATCCCGTCATGCCAGGTGTTGTTTTATCACCATCGATGCCTAAGTATCTTATTGTTACCGCGCGCTCACTGATTAATCAGGAATGCCAGATTAAATGGTATGAACTCACTAATCTCTTGTGCCTGTCTTACTGACGCCGCCAGCATGTGCCATGACTCGACAAAATTCGCCTCAGCCTTTAGCCAAGTTGCCCCAAGAAAGAGCTGCTGAGCGTTGACGAGCCCTGCCACGCCCGGCGGGAGAAGGTCGCTCAATGAATTTGCAGCTTCGTGATAGAGCTGGCTGAGGTCGGTTGCGGAGTCTCCAAGCTCAGACTCTAGCCTGTCTTGTCCGTCTTTGGGCAGAAACTGGATCGCATTGGAGCAGACGCGCAGGATCAAGGTGGTAAGCGCAACGGTAGCCATGTTGCAAAGATATGAGACATCCCGACGTCGAGACCACCAGGCTTCATAAGAGGCCTGAAAAGAAGGCTGGTAGAGAATGCAGTAGTGATGGTTGACGTGATTGAAGAAGCTCTGCACAAGCATATCGGCATAAGGCCGTGGGGGCACAGCGCAAGAGGCCTGAAGCGCTGGGCCTGACAGCTCAAGCGACTTGGCCGAGTCGTTGCATTGAGCTGTGGCCTTGACTCGAGGCTTAGCTATTACATCAAAAGGGACTCCTAAGGATACATACTGCAATCATCTTGAGCACTGGGTCGTCCATATACCCGAGGGATATAACGGCAGCAGAGGCTTCTGTGGAGGCACCGCCAGAGACAGGCTCCTGAGTGGAACTATACGTAGTTTGGTCTGCAGCAGACTCGTCTAGCCCTGGAGCTGCCTTGCTCTCATATTTGCATTCATGAGCTGACTGTCGTTTCCGGCAGTGGTTGCATGGCCACCGACGGTCACATTTCTTCTTCCTCTTTCGACACTCGATGCACGCCGTGACCCTCCGGCCACGCTTGTGCACCGCATCGACTCGGGATTGGTCGCTCATGATGAGAGTGTGAAACGAATGATTCAAGTCTCGACAAAGAAGCTGCGTCTTTTCCCGATCTAGGACGGTGAGAGATCAGGCTTGTCGGGCATTTCGGCCAGGTTGGTAAGCAAGTGCTTACGCAGCCTTGGCGTCGGCCGAGTCCAGGCGGGAAAATGCTGGCTGGGGCGGTCTTGGTTGATTTGGGGTATGGCTTGGCATGCATCTCTCCAGCATCTCACCAATCATCTACGAGAACCGGAGATACGAGCAAGAGTGTGGTAAAGGCGTGCCTCGAGAACCCTTGGGATGCCGGTAAAGTCGGTTCTAAGAGAGTGAAAGATACTAGATGCCGAAGGTCTCGTTTATAAGCCGCGAATTCTATAAAGAGCGCTCTGTCATCTGCTCTCAGGAACGAGGACAACACCACATCACCTACAACAACAACAGCAGTCGCAGTAACAGTCGCAACAATATCAACAACTGGTTTCCCCATCAGTCCTAGCATTCTCGCCATGTCGTCCAAGAATCTCGTCTGGTTCATCACCGGGGCCAACTCAGGCTTTGGCCTCCTCCTCTCCCAGTTGGCTCTCTCAAAAGGCCACACAGTCGTGGCAACAGCCCGGAGTCTTTCAAAGTTTCCCCAGTCTCTTCGCGACTCTCACAAAGCAGACCTCATCCAAGTCGAGATGACAAGCCCTTCCGCCGAGATCGAAGCTGTCATCAACTCAGCCGTATCCAAACATGGCCGCATCGATGTCCTTGTCAACAATGCCGGCTTCGGCCACATGGGTGCGGTCGAAGAAGTTACCGAAAAAGAGGCCCGCTATCAATTTGACGTCAACTTCTTTGGGCTTTTCAACTTCACCAAGGCTGTCATTCCACACATGAGGGCCCAGGGCTCGGGTGTCATCCTGCAGATCTCGAGTGGTGTTGGTATCCTGGCAGCCCAAGGTGCTCCCATCTACGCAGCCTCCAAGTTTGCTGTCGAAGGCTTGAGCGAGAGCATGTATGAGGAGCTGAAGCCTCTGGGAATCAGAGTACACATCATCGAACCAGGGATCTTCAGAACCGACTTTCTCAAGCCCTCTTCGGAGGGGAAGAATGTTAGCACGAACAGGGAAGGATACCTCGACATGGGAAACATACTCAAGGGTATGCACGGTAGTCAGCCTGGCGATCCTCGGAAGGGAGTTGAGCGTATCTATGAGATCGTGACGGGAACAGAAATGGCTGTTGGTTTGGAGGCCCAGTTGCGAGTTCCTTTGGGATCGGACTGTCATGGGATGCTCCAGGCCAAGATCCAGAAGCTGTCAGAGACTGCGGAGAAGACAAAGGCTATCTCATCTAGCACCGACTTTTGAGTGATAGAATGACAGTAGTGTATCTTCTAAATACAAACTCAAAGTTCATGGACCAGTCTAGCACTATATACCGGCTCTGAGAATGCAAATTAATCACTATGTTATTAGTTCTCCCCCTTCCTTTCCCATGATTCAGAAAGAGTGTCAGATAGAGTAGCGTCGAATCTAGTCTGAGCTAAGTAATACATATATCTTCCCACTTGGCGTCCTTGACTGCTTCGCCATGCATAATTCCGTGTACGTAACTGTCTCCTATCAGCTGATAGGAACCATCCTCCCGAGGTCCTAGAATCAAAGGTACATGACAGGATGAAACAACCCACAGACCATCATCCTCTGCCGCTGCGAGACCGCCCATTCCCATGTGGCCCTCTTTTGTCAGGAAGAAGCGCCGGGAATGCCCAACGCCGTTCACTAGAGAGCCGTAGGAACCGCCCAAGCGTTTAATCTCGCGATTTTGGTCGGCCGGTAAATCGAACACCAGCTTCCCTTCTGCATTTCTAGTAAGACCTAGCCGGCGTAGCATGTCTCGTACCCAGTCGGAATCGGGCAGCATGCCACCCGCAACATCTGCGTCCCGGTCGGCAAGAGCTTTGTAGTGCTTCATGCAGCGAATGGTTGCTTCACAACCATATCCAGGGAGATCAGAGGCTTCCACATAGTAGAAAATCGTCTGAAAGACCCAGCTTCCAAAGGCACTGCCCAGTTCCGGGCTTGCGGGGTGTGCACCGTGCGTCCCTGTGTCGAAGATGAGAGTGCGCCAGAAGGCCTCAATAGCCAGCTCGCCTGTCAGAGTGTAACGCTGGGCGCACTGCAATAGAAGCGCGGCGTAAGGCTCAAATTCCCAGGTACGTATGAGATCCGAAGTGACGCAACTCAAAACAGCTGACAACGTCCCCATTCGAACGGCTTTGACATGAAGCTGGGGACCGTCGATGCGCAAGCCGAGGGATCCAAACTCACGGTACCACGAAGCGTCAAAGTCAAAGTGCTTTGAGTAGCAGAGCATAGGCATGGTGCTTGCATGCTGGGCTGAAGTCGAGAAGTCTGGCACCCAAGACGGCAAATCCGGTGTTAGGGCGAGATTCTCGCCATCTTTGCATGCAATATGACTTGCAAGTGAGATGAAAGCCAGATGATTGCATTCCTCCAAGATGAAGGTTGCCGCCTTTGTGAAAACCGTCGCCGGCGTAGAGGTATCTGTGTAGTCAACCTCTATGGAGGTTGAGGGAGCCCCCTTGACCGCGGCTGCATCCTTGGCTATACCCAATAGCGAGTACACCTTGTCTCGCTGATCAGAGGCGTGAGACCGTCGGCATCTCATCAGGAGCCAAGCCAGCATCGGGGCCGCGCCTCTTCTCCATGCGTCGGTTCCTGTGAGTATCTCGACGTGAGGCAGCAGAAATTGGTACTGGGGTTCGTTGAAGTCTCGGGACTTGCACAAGACATTGGCCATGATCATCTCGGCGGGATACCCGATTGCAGGCAACTCCCATTCGTCTCCTAGTCCCTGCTGCATCTCAGACAAGCCGCCTGGGTAGAACCCGAGCCGATTCATGATGCCATTTGCATTCGTGAGGTCCTCCCAAGAGATATACCCCTTGTCACCCCAGACAAGACGGACGTTCCTCGCCAGTGCCACTTCCTGTATAACCCACGATCGCCTGAACCAGTTTCGAAAGTAGAATTCCACAAATGGTACCCAATTCTCCTTGGTCAAGGGTGGAAGTCCCAGCTGTTCCACTTTCTTACCAAGGTGGGGATCCAGGTCTCCCTCGAGGGCATACACATTGTTGATATACATTGCCAACTTGATGATCATGGCCATTACTATAGGTGTGTGTTCGTTACTCTGCCCAACCCAGACATTGACTTGGGCGGCCGAGAAATAGATATGACCCATCATGGATACCTGAGCTGCTTTTTCAGTTTCGTCTTCCTGGTTGATGCAAATTGCATCAATCCAATGATATTCGGCGACGAGAGAATCTTGAAGCTGAACAAGAGCGTCGTTCAAACTGGGGTAGACCTGAAACTTCCTGCCGTTGAGTAAAATTGGGCGCATGTCGGAAGAGGTGTAACAGCCGCTTCCTTCGGGTGGCCCCCAGGTATACGAGAGTGCGTGATAACCAAGATGGTCAGAATCTTGGAGGCGCCAGGTGCTCAGCTCGAAGCTCAGCTCCGCTGTTCGCTGTGTCAGTCCTGGCTTGCGAAATCGCACAAGCCTGATGCTATCATTGTCCAGCTGTGAGGCATATTTGAACTTAGTCTTGCGAAGAAAGAAGCTCATGGTTATGGCGTAGATTCTTGCCCGAGCATTGGAAAGGGAATTCAGTGATGCCACCTGGTGGTGCTTCAGCGTCTCGACAGCCGTATGTTGATTTCAGGAAAAGGCAAAATACGCCTGATGATGGTTTGAAGCCAGATCCTCAGCTCAATCCCCCTTTCAGCTGCATAAGCCCTAGTTGATCTACATGAGTCTGACAAGAGTTTATTGGCTGACAACCAACTCATCTGGGGGTAGCTTCTTGGCGAATAAAAGTTCACCTAACGAGACGTCAAGAGTCATCCACTTGCCAGCGAATATCCCTGTTCTATTACTCGGTCGTCACGCTTGGTCGTTGAGCCGCCAGCGTTCATAAGGAGACGACGTACTAGTTGCATGACAAGATATTGTGATTGGTCTCTATGAGGCAAATAAAGGTAGTCGCATAATATAAATGGACGTTTCTTTTGCTGCTCATCGAATGAGTCGCATCGTGGGGGATCTTCATTGAGCATCATGACAGGTCTAAAGAGGACATCGGTGACAATAGCAAATAACACAATTGTCAATACCTACCGACACTGAAACCCAGTGCCGTAAAACACCGTAGATGAGGGTGCATAAGACCAAAATTGCGGCTACTCTTATGGAGACATATCAAGTCAATGTCGTCCTTCGTAAGATTGCGGACTGGATCCGCACGACGTACCAGAAGCGGTTGTAAGGAGATCTTGAAGATACACAAGCTTAAGCTCAATAACATAATTTCTCTAGTGGGCTCTTGGTGCCCGAAAAACTAATATGTTGCGGCTCTGGCGGAACAGGCAAGAAAGATAAGCAGGAGTATCCATTACGAGCTTGTCCCCGTCAAGCTAGTCTCCGTGACGCTCGATGAAGACTTTGAATACTGCAATAGTCGCACACTTGGTACCTCTACCGACTGTTGCCGCGATTGCAGCTCGTGCACTTGCCTTTGTCAAAAGCGTTTTAAGACATATGGCATTCACGCACTGGCCGGGCCCCAACAACGTGGGAATGGGGGCCTTGTTGGCCTATTGTATCGGCTGTATTCTTTTCCTCATCGTCTAGCCTTTCAATGGATGTATCCGGGCCCGTTGAAAAGGCTTGACATCGAATGCAGCATAGATCCGTTTATTCAGTACCAGAGAGCTATGAGGGCAAAGGTATCAACTTTCCTCATTCTCCAATGTCGAAAATCTTAGGGCACGTACTTCCTTTGTCAACTAAACCAAACACTTGTCCGGCACCCGTGCTTTCTCAGTCTCGTCAACTGAACACACCATCTTGTGTTATCCACATCACCAGGCAGACGTTGGTGTGCTAATTATCAATATAAGTGCAGTCACGCCGCAAGGCACAAGAAATCCGCTGTTTCAGCATGAGTATTATAGCACCTTAACTTATTTACATCGAGAAAGAAAGAAGTCTCATCTCTCACAACCCCCTCCTGCCAAGTCCGGCCATATCCTTAGACTCCATTAGATGCCAGACTTAGCATCAGCCTATGCACTGACCGAGAACACATGGGCAAAGAGTCGGGAAGAGAACACAGCGCCTGAGGTTCCTGCAATCCTGTGCCGAGGCGCACTCGGGCTGAGGCGGCGTTCCTCCCAGGGAACAAACGCCGTTGACGCAGACACAAACTCCCGGCAAGACACAAAATTCCACGTTGGCCAGACAATCTGCTTCTCCGGTACATGGGGCTGGTTCCATACAAACTGCGTTCTCACAGATATGACCCGGAGAACAGTCGGAGTCAACTGAACAACTCTCGATGTCCCCCCGAGGGGTGCACTCGGCGTTGGCGCATTCACACAGGCCGCGGACACAAAGAGGGTTCGTAGACAGGAGACAGTCGTTTGCGTCGACGCAGCTTCCGGCTGGTGGGTTGTCGACAGGGGCGGAGGTGGTGGTAGTAGCAGCCGATGTGGTGGTGTCTCTAGTAGGCTCAGCAGTGGTGGTGGTGATTGAGAGGTCTGTGGTGCTGGCCTCAGTGCTTGTAGCATCAGTCGAGGCAGCGCCAGTTGAGGTAGTGTCCACTGAGACGGTACTGGTGGTGACCTCCGCGGAAGTTCCCTCAGTAGTAGTCCCAGTCTCAGTCGTGACAGCGCTCTCGCTCGTGGAAGTAGTCTCGGCGCTAGAAGAGCCGGTTGCAACGGTAGTCGAAAGGGTGGAGATCGAGGAAGGGTAGCATACTCTAGCCTTGACGGCGCCGGCGGCTAGCAGGGCGAGAGCCCCAGTGAAAAGGCGAGAAGAAATCATGGTAACGAGCGGAAGAGTTTAGTTGAAAACGAGTGACAGCAAGGCAGTTACGAAAGAGACTGTAACTGAAGAGAAAAGGTGGAAAAGCGGAAAGATGTTCCTCTTGAGTGCTCCTTTTCTCTTCTTTCTCTTCTCTTTGTTCAGACTGGGTGTTGGCTTGGCCATTCTGCATAGAACTAGTGGAAGACTATTGACTTGGCAGCAAGCCACCACGCGGGAGCCACGAGTGCTTTCAAAAATGAAATTGGGCTGCTCCCCATCCCCAAACTTTATCATCATCTACTCCATATCTCACTTGGATACCTCGGCGATCATTAACACTTGAACCTTGTCCTCACAACACTCCAGACAACCCTTGCCAGCTGATACGCAATAATCGTGGTGTTGGGGACGGTTTGGTTGGTACTTAGTGCAAGTGGCTACCCCTACCCCTGTCGCCTGTGGACTCGTTTCAATACGGGTTTATTTTTAGGCAGCTTATTTTTCTGCCTACAGGATAGTTGTTTATCCTGAACTATCTCTTTCATCACCATCCAACAGAACATTTGTGCCCTCCTGTATCCCCCTTATGGCATCTGTGTCATCACTGGTTAGAGTTTATTACGACCTCCAAGTCGCTTGAAAGAGCTCAAACGTCGCATATGGCCCAGAAGAGCTTGAGTCAAGTGCATTTCGCATGTGTTACACCTCTAATCATGCTTATGCCCGCAAGGTGGGCTCTCACAAACTGTACCATGTCGCGCCAAACGAGGGTCAACATTTCAATCTGCCTCGAGTAAAGACGAGCAACTAGACCATATGCTTGATTGCCCAGGCTATCCCTTCCACAGAATACCAGTCAGGGATGTTCAGCCATGAAGGAATAGGCAAAACTTCCACGGTCTCTCTCCCCTTGGCCATCCCAATTGCCCATCTCCGATTTTCGAACCCTTTCTTGCAGAAACTGCGTAAACGTACCACAAGCAACGCTCTCAATATCTTGCTCTTCCATCGCGACCCACTCGAGCTTCTCGAATGCCTCCCAGCTCCCGTACTTGGAAGCAATGAGTTTGCGAGTGTGCTTCTTCACGTCATCGGGCGTCTCGGGACTTTCTACACACTCCTTGTATGCCTCGATGGCTCTCCTGGTGACGTGCGGTGGTATGAACAAGGCTCGAAGGACATCCAAGGATCCAAGTTCAAGTGGTCTTTCGTATGTTGGCCACTCTCTTCCACCTGGGAGTTCTAGGTCCATGATTCCGGTTGGACTCTCATGCAACTCAACTGGAAGAGTATCACCATATATCTCTGCCCACTCAACGTCGCCGACTCCGTGGAGAGGGGGATCGAGGTAGTAACCGTTCCACGAGCCACCAAACCCGTTGCTGATCTTGAGAAACTCTTTGTAGTCATCTGGTAGAACGATCTCGAGCCTGCGCTCAAGGGCCGATATCTGCTCATCGGTTGCAGGTGGTAGGATAAAGAGAGATTCTGGAACCTCCTCCCCCATCGCATCGTAGTGGTTTGTACTGTTGGCTCTTGTGTTGCGGTCCAACTCGTCAAGAAGTTCCCTGATAGACTTCTTTTCCCTCGGATGCGCATGACGTCCATTCTTCAGGCGCTAAGTAAAAGTGGCGATGACTTCTTGGCCAAAGGCCTCAACTTGGTCATGTCAACCGGAATTTTCCGAGCCAGGGCACCGGTAGAGAGAAGACGCCAGTTCGTGCGGTGCTGCATGAGACGATCGATGGCCAGGTTCGCATGCATTCTCGTAGCGATATACCCTAGAGCTTTTTGGACCTTTGGGTCTGCTTCGATCTCCTCGATGGACGATGTAGGCCGAGATGTCAACCGAATGGCGATGGCCAGAGCGGTAGCGAGCGCGTTGCTCCGTTCAATAACTGCGCCTCCTGAGGAAGCATCGCAGTGTTTAGCAGTCTGTAGGAGCACACCCAATTCCGCCGGGTCATCCTCTTCGGCGTCGCTCTCATTCCCAAAATCCGGGGTGATTTCGGCGGCTAAATTGTTTAATGCTTCTTCCGTTCTCTCTTCTTGAGAGATTTGGTCTGGCCATTCGTCTACTTCGGCAAAGGCAAACTTGAGGGGCCGGATTTGCCGGAGCTGCCAGTCGGAGGAATACTCTGAGAGAAGAAGTGATATCAATGACTTGGCTGTTTTGATCTGGCCTAGGACGGCGAATTCCTTGGCCAATTCGTGGATTGAATGATACAATGCCGGAAGATCTGGGCTCGTTAGAGTAGTGTCGACGTCGAATTTCTTTGAACTGGGTCATGGTCGCTGGCCGTGAATAATTGACCGTTGAGAGGATGATGAAGTGAAAGGCCGTGAACTTTTCTCCCGCGATGACCAACTTTCTTTCACGAGACTGATGCCGAGGTGAGATGCAAGGATCAGCATCCTCCATGACGTAATCTGTGTGACTGCGGGGGTTGCATAGAAAGGAGGCTGACCCCAGCTTTTGAGTGCGGCTTGGGCCTCTCAAGATGCCAGTATCAACTGTGTTTTGCTGTGGTGGCTGATGACCTCTTTTGGAGTCGTCGTTGATGATGACGATGATAACAACAAAGGTGCCAATATTGTGTATCTTTTGTAGGTTTGGGAAGGGAATTGGCGGGCCGTTTCCAAGCTCCATAAGCTGAACATGTATTTTGTGTTCAACGCATACCTTCACTTCCCGTGAGCATAACTAATCACTCGTGTTCTCACGGTTTCAGCGGAACGTGGAATCACGCTCACTTACGAAGTTACTGTATGAACTCTGTGGTCCCGGCTGCTTTGACAGTTTTACTCACTCAAATAATAATTATATCGGAAGACCACCGTGCAGGGAGACTATGGTCAATTCACCCAAATCGACCAACTTGGGCACGCAGAAATGGTGAGGATGTTGGTCTTGTTAATGCAAATCATAAACGCTTTGTATTCTCATGGTTTGGTTTTGTCACATTCAGGGATGGAAACGGAGTCATAGAAGCTCTTGATTTCTAACTAAATGAATGTCTGAAGGCTGTCCTTTTATGCCTTTCTGAATAGGGGTGAATTTGTCAGCTTTGTGATAAGATTCATTAGCTTGTGGCAAGCTTCATCAGCTTGTGGCAAGCTTCATCAGCTTGTGGCAAGCTTCATCAGCTTGTGGCAAGCTTCATCAGCTTGTGGCAAGCTTCATCAGCTTGTGGCAAGCTTCATCAGCTGCTTTATCAGCTGCTTCA